>JAZHYW010012171.1:0-34940 GCA_037355805.1 Ixodes ricinus
TTCACGTATTAAGTGTCAGAGCCAATATTAACACAGATAGGTTAAATATAGAGTTGAATGAAAACAAACGGTTTCCGAAGAGGTAAAACGAAATTTAATTTTTCGGTGAAAGCACTGCTGCGACTCGCAGAAGTTTTCCAATATAAATTTTCACTCTGCATAAGGAGTGTGTCTAGTTTTGTTGAATTTAGTAACGAAAAAGTTCAACGCAACTCCCTTTTCATTTCATCTAATTTTCTTTATCTTGACTCCATAAAAATCCCGCTTCGTAGATGTAATGTTTTACAGGCAGTAAATCAGCCATCTTTTGTTTGAGCTTGTCTTGCATAGGGTTTTTCGGTATTCATGGCGTTGCTATTCCTTTTTAGCAATATTTTCTTATTAAGATGCTTATCAAAATGAAAAACATTAAGAATCTTACATTTTCGGCGGCATTTACCTCTTAAGTCTTATAATGCATGAACTACAGTATTTAAAGTATGGTCTCTTTAAAATTATTTCAAACACATTAAAGGGGTACATCAACAAAATTTCGGCGCATATTTTTTGGTTTATATGTGTTCAAACGAGCAGTATCACGTCGAACACGTCAATATCCTGCTAAAAAAGACACAAACAGAAGTTTAAAACGAATTAAACGATTAGCTAAGAGCACCTGAGCGGATGTCGCTAAAGTCTCGTTTGTAATAACCGTCTAGGAACCTTGGCAGATAGTGACGACGTTTGCCTCGCCTCCGGCCACCACGAGGGAAGAAGTGGAAAATGGAACTCCCTCTCCCCGAGAATCTCTTTGGCGAGTCCCAGACGTCGCTATTGTCCCTGTACAATATTATAGAAGATTAACCCGTCACTCAAAATTCGTACAAAAGCAGCCGCTTTGGCTGGAAGGACAAGGCCATCCCCTCGGCGTGAGCCTCGCCCATGGCCTCGCCGCTGCTTTGCTCGTCCGAGACGAACAACGTCACGATTGCGTTGGTTGTCACTTGCTCTCGGCTGGCTCGTCTCCGAGTGTTTGCCAGAGTGGGATGTTGATAACGAAAAATACATCCACCAGGCTCAAAATATAAACGTGCGATTATCATTTATGGATATTGTGGATCATATTCAACCTATTTTTGAGCCCAACGGGTAAATTTAAAATTTTTTTGAAGTATCCCTTTAAAGTGTTGTTTTACGGAGTGAAGACGAAAAACTTTTCGAATTACCTGACATATTAAACCGAGACATGAAATTAGTGTACAAGTCTCGTGTCGTGTATTCATGTTACCCCCATACTGAAAAAAAAAAAACATTTGAGATTCAAACGGGTCAACCCGTTTGAATCAAACGGAGTGGCAAACCGGTTGATCCGTTCGGATCAAACGTGAATATGGGATACGGTTAGCCATCTGAAATGGTAGCCGTTTGATACGGTAGCCGTTTGATACGGGTGCTCGTTTGATACGGGTGACCGGTCAACGTGACACGTGACCACACATTAGAAAGCACCATTCGGAAAGGCAAATTATTCGCTAGCCCTAAATGGGTATCCTCTGAAAGGTTGGTTACCTTAAACGTATTTAAGACGTCCCGAAACTGATAAACCTATTTATAGCATGCAGGAAACACGTAAAAAAGATGTGCTCCCGAAGGTGCTTGAAAATGGGCAGGAAAACAGACACAAAATATTGTTTTCGATTCTCCTAGAAGATTATTACAACCTATTCCGTAAACAAGTACAAACGTGCAAGCGGTCTGTGAAATGTGAAGAGGCACTCTAAGCTTTTATACAACTGAAAAGATTGCAAAGCAAAAAAGAACCGAGGTAATTCTAGACCATAATGGTACACTTTCGGCAAAATTATTCTCCCGGCTGCCGCGAGAATTGACGCTGCATAATTTAATAAACAATCTGGAAGAGTACGCGTAGAAGAACGGTCAATCGTTGTAAACAAGTAGGTTGCAGTGCACTTATCATAATTATAGCGGACGTGAAAGATGTAATCCGATATATATGTTAACACGGTCAAAGCAGGACAACCACACAAACACCAATACGAGAAGGAAGGCTCCTTGAAGTTTAAACACGATGCGGAGCAAACGCAGTCATTTGCCGAACCCAACCAAATTGCCAGAATTCCTGACTTATTTGAAGAATCGCTTCTTGTCGATATACGTGTAGGACTTTTCGAACACTGATAGCTTTGGTGCACATCGAATACGTTGTCGAGAGACGTCGTAATAAGACCGCAGGGTTAGGCGACAGATCGAAGCAGGTAGGACGACTGGAGCGAAGTTCAAGCTGCAACTGACAAGTGACAACAAGAAGACAAAGAAAAAGCGGCTGCCAGCCGCACCCTTCCGGATCTCGAGGCTTATCAGCGTGTAGCTCCCGCGCTGCTGCGGGTCACGTGGCAGAGGTGACAAGAAAGAAGGGAGGGGGCGCGGTGAAGTGGTGGAGGACAACGGGACAGCCGCATACCCTCTCCCCATTCATTCCAGTAAGACGTATTTGTAACCTTACAAAGCAGGCGAATTGTGCGCATTTCGGCACGCTCGAATTCAGGGAATCGCGCTGGCCGCTCGGGTTGCGCCCGAGTGGAGAGAGCACTCGGCGCGAGCTCGTAGTTTGACTGCTGCGACGGCGAGCGTGCTCTCAGCAATGCTCGATGTCTTGCAGCCAAGTGTTCGGGCGCTACCTTCACTGCGTCTTGAATCGAGGTGAAAGGAGTCTAGAAGTATATTCTTTCACGCGGTTGCGTCTGCTGCGAGAGAGATTTGAGCTGAATAAGCATAATGAGCCAACAAAAACGCTGAAGTTTTAAGGTTCTGTCAAAAATGACGAATCGCCAACGTCGCGCGTTTACGTAAAAAAAATATTGCAGTTGCGGTTAAAGCGAAAATCAGCGCAATTAAAATATAAATATCATTACTGCCATTATGCGGACGATTTGAAATCGATGAACCGGCGCTCCCGGGCTTCCGGAAACATAGGCTGCCACGGCTGAAACAGGCGTACCCATGCCGCCGATCTGTACGTTCAGTATCAAAACGGGCTCGGGATGGCATTTTGATTAAACCGGAACAGTTTGACGCTCACCGGTCACGCGCTTGTGCAACATGGGCACCGCTTTGTGCAAACGTGCGGCAACTTTGCCCAGACGAGTGGCCCATTTGCCTAGACGAGTGACCCTTTGCCAAATGAGTGACCTGTTAGCCCAAATGGGTAAACGTTATGGCTCATACGGGGACCCCTTGGAGCCATATGAGCGACCCATTTGACTAACTGGTGACCGGTATGGCTAAACTGTCACCGGTATGATTATGAACCCGTTTACTTTCATATAGGCGCCAAATGGTTTTTTTCAGTAGGGACATCAAACTTGCTGCTGGATTTAGCAGAGAAAGTGCATTGGAGTGGATTGGAGTATTGGTGAGGTGATGTTAGTTCACATGACATCAAGTATCCCGCTACAAATTGCGGGGAACCTGAAGTTCTGTACATGTCACGTGACATTAGGTCACATAACATACATTTTTATTTTAAATTGAGTGGGCAATCTGAATTGGTGCATAGGTCGCGTGACGTCAGGTTACGGGAGTTTATATATCACGCTAAATTTAGTGATGAAACTGAATTGTTCTTTACTTCATGTTACAGTCAGGTCACGTGACATCAATTGACGTCACGTAACCTAAGCCCTAATTCCGTTTCCCTGCTCAAATTGGCAGGAAACGCTCGGTCCGTTGGAGGGAGAGAAGGATAATATGTATTCATGGGGGTAGCGCTAAATGCATTGCAAGCTTTAATACAATATTGGAATAGTGTATTGCATAGGTGGAATGTTTAAGAAAAAGCGAACTCGCTTCCAGGGAAAAATGTTCATTCCAGGTGTTTAATATGTACACCTATTACATTATGTTTTAGCTTGAACCTTAGCAAATTCAATGTATGGTTTTGTAAGAAGTGTATCTTAATGTGGTCTAACTTAGATTAACCACAATTCGTTATTAGCAGCATTTTCTTAAATTTGAGACAGGTTCGGACATGTGCACTGTACTTACTTGACTATAGCGCTTGGACAACTGGAGTGTGTCATGACACACTTTAGTGTGTCTGAACAAAGTCTCTGCCAGCGCCGAGTGTGAAAAAGTGGATTCGGAATATTAAGGTGAAGATAGACCGATATGCTTCCAGTCAAGCCCTGTCCAACTACGTCTTCCTTAAAGACATGCTTGAGCGAGGTCAAATTTAGACAGAATCTGCCCTTTATCACTTGATGTTTACATCCAGTACATATTTCCTGCTTTAAATAACCTAATTTTAACTGGAGTACCCAGGTCTAGCTTATTTTCAAGAGTTTAGGAGTTTCCATCACCATGTAGTATAAGATCTGAGACAATGTTTTTGGGGGAGGGAGTAAGGGTTCGTCCCTTGGGTGAATAGATAGTAAAGCCCTGCGGTGTCTTGAGGTGCCGTCGTTTGATGAGCCTTGTTCGGTGGGTGATCAGAAGAGTGCGACAAATGCGGGAGGACTTCGTCTAAACCGTTTTATTGGACGTTATGAGCTATTGTACACAGTATATACAAATCGAGGGAAATTCCCCATCCTCCAAGTTAGTTCGAGTCCAAGCCAAAAAAAGGGGCCTCTTTCTCTCCAGCCACGGGCTTTTGAAGACGCTGACCTCCTCACACTCGGGCGAGGATCAACCAATCATTTCAAAGTTTTGCTAGAGCCACGTGATATCCACTGTCGAATTGTTGGCAAGGGCGTCGATACACACTCGTTAACTTGACAACGGACTACAGCCGACACTCCGTAACTTCGTCCGTGCATCCCGTTGCAGAAACAGCGGCTCCTCTCCGGAACCCCCAGGTTGAAACCCAAGGAGCCCCTACAATGCGCAAGCCCCTAGATTCAAATGAAAAACAACATCCCTTTTTGAGGGGTCATCCCGATGGGGGAGACACAGGAAGACGCCCTCCAGTGGTGCCGCGTCGGCGGAAGGGCCCACGCGGTTCCTCATTAGAAAAACAAAACTACAAAAAACGACCGGTGAGGGAGCATCACACACGCCACCGGACAAGACGACCGTCACCCGGCCGATCGAGAAAGCAGCCGTCTTTCCCAGAACCCCTACAGAGGGCTTGGTTATATTGTATATTGCATGGTGGACATATTATATAACTACAAGGGCTTGAACCTGTGTTGTGCTGTTCAAAAATACGTAATTCTTGTTTTTCTGTTGTTTTGTATTTATGTAAAAGCGAATAACAAATTTATCAAGATCATTTCAAACCGGTGTAAAGCACGCTGCTTCTGTAAGGAGGAAAATACTTTTTCAGACGTGAATGAGACATTTAAAACAAATCGCGCCTAACGGAGTATATGACATTTGCCCTTGACGATAATATTTCATACACATTTATTTGATGTTCTAATAGTCCAATTTAAGGGCTTGAATAGGATTAGTAATTACAAACATATGTGGAGAAGAAATAAAAACAGCAAACGAAGCACACGCAGAAATAACTGTACACAAAATACAAACCATATGATCAATCAGCTGCATCCAATGCACAATCAAGTATATTAATTGACATATACAATAGTTATGTTGTGTCTAAGTGAGACGAAAACAACTCGGAATCAGGGAGAGAAACAAGAATGTCCGGTTGTGGATTCCATTCTCCTAATGTGCGTTGGAAAACGGAAAACTTGAAGCAATCTCTAATAAACGAGAAATAATGCAAGATAAGTGCTTGTTCCGAGTTATACGTGACTAGTGAAATGTCGCGTAAGTTGATGGGTCTATGAAGAGTAACTCAGAAAAAAAAATAATACAAAGAAACCTCAAGCGCTTATTTTTTTTTAGTACAGACTCAAGGGACGGAAGATTAGATGGAGCGTACAGCTCTGTTGGTAAATTATTCAACCACAAACAAATAAAACGTAAGACTAATTGGATCACGCGTTCGAAATCAAGGATAAGGTTTTCTGTGCAGGGGTCCCAAACTTCAAACACAGGGTTTAACAGAAGGCGTATCATCATTTTAAAAGCGAGCAGTTTTGTTTCAGTGGTGACAAATTTTAAAGACCACCGTCAGAAGGCCAGTCTTTTATTAGCCTTTTTAACGATATTGGTTACACGCACGCTTCATCGAAGATCACCGGTAATAGTAACGCCGAGGCTTTTGTAAGAACCAACACTTTCCAAAATAACTCTATCAAGACAGTAAGGGTATAGTAGTGGTTTATCTTGTGTGCGATGGACATACAAACCGCTTTTCGTATATTAAGAAACATTTTGCCATTTCCTGCACCATCCCTGAAATTTAATCGAAAGACGCGCTTATATTTTTTTGGTATGACGCAGTTATGACATTGGTGTACAAAGTACAATCATCTGCAAAAGAACCTAGCTTGCAAAGGTATGTCCTTTATCATATTAGTTATAAAAATCGAAACTACTTTCTATCGAAAAGAACCGCCTCGATACAAGCTAGCTGTGGTTAATAATTTTACATAGGTCTTAGTTTCCACATTAAATTTGTATGGTTCACTTTATCAAAGGCTTTTTTTAAATCTACAAAATCGACAGCGATCTTCCTTGTAGTGTCTAGTAGTCTCGGAAATAAATGTACTACTTCCGTTAGCTTCGTTACAGTGGATAACCCCTTCGGAATCCGTGTTTGCTACAGTTACGTAAGCCGTGCTCAGCTAGAAATATGTGAATATGCTTCGTGATGATGTGCTCTAGTATTTTGCAGCAGGCTGAACTTAGGGAAACTGGTCGATAATCTTGAGCACTCCACGGGTCTGCGTCCTTAAATATTGGAGTAACTGTAGCGAATCTCCAGTTGCTTGGAACTGACGAGCTATCAAGCAGTTACCTAAAAACAATAAATAGGTACTTCGACGACTATTCATCATACCGTTTCAAGAACGAATTTGACATTTGGCCAGGTCCTCCGTCCCTAATTGGATAGATGTCAAGAAGCAAATGACAAAATCCCTTCCTCGAATAATTTCATATAAGCAATTTGTGGTTTCGTGATTAATTCAGTGAATCCGGGTACCTCGGAATCATCGCAAAAAAACTGTAAAAAAAGCAACTAAACGCGATTGCTACGTAGACCTTTTCTAAAAAACCTGGACATTTACTATAAGTTTAGAAACTCTAGATTTTCCCAGTGAAAGGTGCTTCCGAAACGTTTTCGGAGAATGCTTGGGAAATCCTCTCATAGTTACAATAAAAAGTGGTACTTGGCAGTCTGTCTCATAGTTGTAAGATCTTTACTTGAAGATCATAACTCATAACGGACTCACGCAAACTGTGAACCGCGCAATAATTTACTACACCACAGAACTTTTCATTTTTGGTGGTTTTTGTTTTCTGCAAATCCTGTATTTGTCTAGTGTCTAGCGAGTGAAATATTTGGAACATTTATATGTATTGGTAATTATTTAACAATTTCAATGAATGTTATCTGAATATATGAATGTGACTACATTCTCTATGACTCAACTAAAAGCTCGCTAGAATAAGGACAAAAATATAAATGTTCCCCAATCGCGTTGAACGTTCTTGTCCGGCGCCATTCATTCTTTCTCGTTTCACATCTAGGGTTGTTTTTGAATACCCCCTCTGTTTGGTATTACGACCAGCAATGCTATATACTTTGTGAAATAAAGTTTCAATGCGACATTTAAATGTTAACTTGTCACGGCCAAAGAAACAGTGTTTTGCGAAAATGATCTATGTGATAAAACGCATATATACCTAAACCTTAAGTAAAAAGGTTGTTTTGAAACAACTCACTTTTTCGCAACTTTGAAGAGAGCTCAGACTGATGCAAATATTCCTAGGCATTGTTTCGTTCGAAATCTCGAATTCAAGCACGGGTGAAAATACATGTGCGTTTTGAGACCTCGGCTGCTTGACATTAGAATCTTAGAGCCTGCTGATCTTTCTATACTGTTTGTCGGAAATATATATCCGTTGTCTGAGCTGAAGTACGTCTTACATAGCATTGTATGTTTTTTCGCGAATTTACTTACTGTTTCGTAATTGCTTCGAAGAAAGTTTATTATAATATTGTATTGGTGTTGATATCTGTATTTAGCTCCAAACGCAAATATTTACTTAAAATGCATTTCGAGGTCTAAGTATATATCGGCCTCAAAATATAACCTTAAAAGTGAAGACGCGAATGCGTTATACATTTGAAAACTATTGATTAAAAGCTTTCATCGTCTGTCTCTGTGAAACGTAATGTCAAAATGAAAATATAAGATTTTGTGTTCATACGCGTATTAAACATTTCCAGTAAAACCACCTCTATTTTAATATTTCTACTTGGACTTCCGGTTGGCGTTCAGCACTCAAAAATATTAATGTCTTTTTATGATTGAATGAGAACGATCAAATTTAATATATTGCAAATTAGTGCCAACTTAAAAGGTGACATTAAAATACATTTTCACATAACTTGAACTTCATTGAAGGGATTCTGCGCAATTAATCTAAAGTCGTCCTTAATGTCCAGTCAATGCCGCAGCATCCGAAAAATTCGCATTCTAGAATGCTGGACATTCTTGAATTAAAAAAGTTAGCGCAATTTGTTGACCAGAGTCACGACTTGTCATTAGGCCGCCGTGATACCCAGGGAGGCAGGTAGCTAGCCTTGGGCAGAGGGTGGGGAGGAACAGGATCATTCGGTGTCCAAGTCTTGCTTGAACATACAAGGCTTCCGTCGTCAGTTCTTTTTTTCCGCACACCAATCAGTGCTCACCAGGGGTAACAAAGAACAAATCATCACAAAACCCGACAACCACTCGGCGACAGCGCTTAATCAGCTGCCTGAGGCATGACGCATGCATGACAGCAGTTATTTTCAAAGACGGGCCAAGAGGGGTCCACGTCTGGCTTTCTCATCATGCATTAGTTTTTTAGTTTTTTTCACTGCCTCCTCCCTGATCGGGGCTGCTAAACAATATCAAAATAATGTATTAAAGCAAGAAAAATGCCACTTTGATTGTTCCGTTCAAACACCCAAAGTATTACCAAAGTGATACTTGTAATAAAGTATGCATGGCTCTAACTCGATCTGGGGGTCGTTAGCATACTAGAAGAAGAAGTATTATATATGCACCCTTTTTATTGTCTACGTTAAAATCTGGACGAAGATTCGCACCATCCCGTCTTTTGTGATTTTTCGCAAACACCAGAGGAGGCCATTGGACTTGCGCCAGCCAACAGCGAGTGATCCCTTCTCAAGCGACTTTCACATTTTGCGAAATCAGTCCGACTTCGGCCGGCTCTTCCGCCGCGAGAGAACCTAACACACAAAATTGTCTTTTACACGTGCCACGGTCGCTATGTGTTTAATGCAGGACAACAGAAAACGATATTGTCAAAAGTTTGAGCTTGTTTTGAGTAAACGAATCGAACGCGCTAAAATTCGTTTTTTGGGCATTTTTTTAGAATCCTGCACTGCCGTAATATAAGTTCGCTTTTCATCTGATATTAAGAAAATAATTTAAAAGGAAAATTTAAAATTTTACTATATTTCACAAGCTTTATAAATCACGTTTGCTTAAGCATAAACAACACAAATATTCATAGGACAAGTTTTTGGTGTATGCAAAAATGGTTCAGGTCTACAAAGTACATGATTAACACCCAGAAAGGCGAATTCGAGGTATGTGCGTTAGATCGTTATTCGTTCGAACGAATTGTTTCACCATGAATCTGATAGCGGTCTAAAGTCATGCATATGAAAAGAGGGAAACATCACTAGAGCCCTATGACACGACCCACTTGCTAAACTTTATTGACTTAGCTGATGAGAGTCCTTGTATATTACGCTGTTTATATTGTTTGGTTGGCCCGTTCACAAGGCAACATCGAATTAGCTATAACATAAAATTAATTAAGGTTTAATATTTTACTCCCTTAAAAGCCATATTTTATTATATTCAAATAAAATAGAGGATTACGACGTCGTTTTTCTAGTGCAAATGTAAATTACCGGATAACTGTACCATGTAGCAGCTGACGCAAACAAATTGAAACACATTTTGTTTCTGCAGTATGTATGTGTAAAGAGCTGTTTTATAAATTATTATTGTATTTAGATGTGCAAATCGAATCCGCATTTTTATTCTTCTTATCACTAAAAATCCTTAGATCTTGTAAAGCTAAAGTAAAGAACATATTACTCTTGTTTCATCAACATGCCCAGGCATGTATTAGAATTTACAAGGAAAAAATGGTTGGGCCTGGTGTTATTACTAGATGAAACCAAAATCGTAAACCGATTTGGTTCCGCAAGGAACCGAACCTTTGAGTTTTGTATATAGCAAGCTTCTAATAAAACTTAAAATATTTGTCGTTTCTTTATATATTCGTCAGATGATATGTTAATAAATAAAGAAATGTGTTAGCATTTCTAATTAGTTTGTTGGGAATCAAAAAGAAAATGTATTTATATCGACATTGTAAAACCTGAGGCGTAGGAATTCAAGTAGAAAAAAATAAGACGTTTACAAACTCCCTGTAACGCCGAATTAGAGCGCAGCTCTTGAGGAGGAGGAGCGAAGGGTAATGAAGGGGGGGTCATGTGACCTCGGGGGTCATGTGACCTTGACGATGACGATCCGATGACGTCATCGATGACGTCACTGATGACGTCATCAGTGATGATGACGATGAAGATGCGGATGCCAATGACGTCATCAGTGACCTAACTGATGACGTCATCTATGATGATGATGATGATGCGGATGCCGATGACGTCATCAGTGATATCACTGATGAGGTCATCCGTGATGATGACGATGACAATGCGGATGCCGATGACATCATCAGTGATGTCACTGATGACGTCATCAGTAATGAGGACGATGACGATGCGGATGCCGATGATGTCACCAGGTTGCATGCAACCTGGATTGCATGCAACAGGTTGCATACAACTTCTTGCAAGCCAGCGATGCACGAAGCTGCTGGGCGCTATGTTGGTATGCAACCTGCCGTATGCACAGGCGTTACAGGTCGGCGTTACAGGTCGCGTGTGGCTGCTATCTACAGTGCGTCACCATCTCGAAAGTTCGGCAAAAGCGCCTGAGCTATTACACCGGGGCGATAATGAACTGGCACATTCAAGAACAACAAAGCAGGTGGAAAGTTAGCGTCTGGTGCGATAATGAACGCGAAATCGCATGCTGGTGACCCAGCATTGCGCTTTGACCGCGGGCGGCGTTATTTTGGTGGTAACCACTTCAGTCAAACAGCTTATGTGCGTTATTGAGGTACGGCATGGGGTACTACATTGTGTAGTGCCTTCTGTATGACTAATGTAGTGTTTAATGCGCCTGGTGAGATTGAAAATCAGGTTTGTGAGCTACAGAACAGTATTTCCTATTTAATATGTAACGTGCTTTAACTTCATGAATGTAAGGGTTATGAGTTTTTTGCACTATGGAAGGCGAATGCCAGTTTAGGGTTAACGTGGGCGAGCCTTCGGCGAACT
Organism: Ixodes ricinus; assembly: GCA_037355805.1. NCBI lineage: Eukaryota > Metazoa > Arthropoda > Arachnida > Ixodida > Ixodidae > Ixodes > Ixodes ricinus. The sequence goes on from JAZHYW010012171.1 coordinate 11,519, forward strand.
TTTTGCCTATATGCCTGTTGCCCGGCACTTAGGAAGCAGGTTTCTGGCGATGAAAATTTTCTTCGACATGATTGAGACATTTCCATAAAAATTGCGTCAAATTGCCATACGTATTTGCCCATGACGATAATAGTTGCCACTTATTTATTTGATATACTAATAGTCCAATTTAAGGGCTTGAATAGGATTGGTTAATTACAAAACATATGTGGAGCAGAATTAAAACAGCAAACGAAGCAACACGCTGGAACATCTGTACACAAAATACAAACCATATGATCAATCAGCTGCATCCACGTGCACAATCAAGTATGGCTAATTGACATATTACAACAAGTCATGTTGTGTCTAAGCGAGACGAGTACAACCTCGGAAATCAGGAGAGCAACAAGAATGTCCGGCTGTGGATTCCGATTCTCCTAATGTGCGTCGGAAAACGGAAAACATCGGAAGCAACCTCTATTAAACGAGAAATAATGCAAGACAAGTGCTTGTTCCGAGTTATACGTGACTGGTGAAATGTCGCGGAAGTTGATGGGTCTATGAAGAGTAACTTCAGAAAGTACCACAGTACAAAGAAACCCTCAAGCGCTTATTGTTTTTTAGTACAGACTCAAGGGAGGGAAGATTAGATAGTGAGTCGTACAGCTCTGTTCATGGCAAACTAGTCGACCACAAACAAACAAAACGTAAGACTAATTGGAGTCACGCGTTCGAGATCAAGGGTAAGGTTTCGTGCGAGGGGTCCTGCAAACTTCAGGACACAGGGTTCAACAGAGGGCGTATCATCATTTCTAAAAGGTAGCAAGTTCTGTTTCAGTGGCAGACCAATCCTGAAGACCGCCGTCAGAAGGCCAGTCTTTTATTAGCCTTTCTTAACGATATTGGTTACACGCACGCTCCATCGAAGATCACCAGGTAATGGTAACGCCGAGGCTGTTTGTAAGCAACCAACTCTTTCGAAAAGAACTCCTCATCGAGACAGTAAGGGTATAGTAGTGGTTTTGGCTTTGATGTGCGATGAACATACAAACCGTTGTTGCCTATATTAAGATGCGCCTTGCCGTTTCCTGCACTATCCCTGCATTTCATGGAAAGAAAACGCGCTTATATTTATTTGGTGAGACGCAGTTATGACATTGGTGCACAAAATGACAATCATCTGCTAAGAGCCATAGCTTCCGGCAAGTATGTCTCTTTTATCAGATTATTTATAAAGTAATTCAAAACTACTTTACTGAAAAAGAACTGTACTCGATTCCAGCCTGGCAGTGTTCGACTACGGTACATAGGTCGTAGGTTCCACATTAATTTCGCATGATTCACTTTTATCAAGAGCTGCTTTTTTTTTCAGATCCTAAAAATTTGACAGCGATCTGTCTCTCTAGTGTCTGGGCAGTTTAGAAAATAAATGTGCTACTTCCGTCTGTTTCGTTACGAGTGGATAGCCCCCTTCGGAATCCGTGTTGGCACACGGTTACGTAAGCCGTTAGCTTAGCTAGAAATACCTGTGCAGGCGTGGCGATGATGTGCTCGTATTTTGGGTGTTGCTTGGCCATTAGCCAGAAACTGGCCGATAAATTTGAGCACTCCACGGGCTCCGTCCTTAAAAGAACTGACGACGGAAGAAAGCAGAGACGAGACAGGAGTCGGGGCTGGGGAGCCAGATTAAACAAGACTTGAAAACCAGTGAACATTTCCTCGTCCCCCCCCCTGTCCTCCCCACGGCTAGCTACATGTGCCTACTACGTGCGGATACCGAAATATCGTGGTATCCCTGCCGGAAGCATCGATTATCCGGAATGACTTTACCGAACTTCAATGCTTGGAACTGAGGAGCTATCAAGCAATTTCCAAATAAAATACAAGAAATAGGTACTTCAATGACTATTCATCATGCCCGTTTCAAGAATTCGAATTTGACATTTGGCCAGGTCCTCCGGCCTTAATTGGATAGATGTCAAGAAGCACTGACAAAATTCCTTCCCTCGGATATTGTTTCAGATGCTGATCGGTGGTATCGTGAGTGAATTCATCGAATCCGGATACTTCGGCATCATCCGCAAAAAAAACACTGTGTAGCAGAGCAACCAAACGCGGATTGCTATGTAAACCTTTTCTAAAACAACCTGGTCATTTACTATAAGTTTGGAACATCTGGATTTTCGCAGTGAAAGGTGCTTCCGAAATGTTTTCGGAGAATGCTTGGGAAATCCTGTCATAGTTACAATTAAAAGTGGTACTAGCATTCTGTTCCATAGTTGTGAGATCTTTACTTGAAGATCATAACTCATCACGGCACTCACGCAAACTGTGAACCGCGCAAATAATTTACTACACCGCAGAACTTTTCGTTTTTGGTGGTTTTCGTTTTCTGCAAATCCTGTATTTGTCTAGTTTTGCTCGTTCTCAAATTCAGCGAGTGAAATATTTGAAACATTTATATGTATTGGTAATTATTTAACAATTTCAATGAATGTTATCTGAATATATGAATGTGACTACATTCTCTATGACTCAACTAAAAGCTCGCTGGAATAAGGACAAAAATATAAATGTTCCCCACACTCGCGTTGAACGTTCCTGTCTCGCGCCATTCATTCTTTCTCGTTTCACATCTAGGGTTGTTTTTGAATACCCCGTCTGTTCGGTATTACGACCAGCAATGCTATATACTTTGTGAAATAAAGTTTCAATGCGACATTTAAATGTTAACCTGTCACGGCCAAAGAAACAGTGTTTTGCGAAAATGATCTATGTGATAAAACGGCATATATCTAAACCTTAAGTAAAGAGGCTAGTTTGAAACAACTCACTTTTTCGCAACTTTGACGAGAGCTCAGACTGATGCAAATATTCCTAGGCATTGTTTCGTTCGAAATCTCGAATTCAAGCACGGGTGAAAATGGACATAGTGCGTTTTGAGACCTCGGCTGCTTGACATTAGAATCTTAGAGCCTGCTGATCTTTCTATACTGTTTGTCGGAAATATGTATCCGTTGTCTGAGCTGAAGTACGTCTTACATAGCATTGTATGTTTTTTCACGAATTTACTTACTGTTTCGTAATTGCTTCGAAGAAAAGTTTATTATAATATTGTATTGGTGTTGATATCTGTATTTAGCTCCAAACGCAAATATTTACTTAAAATGCATTTCGAGGTCTAAGTATATATCGGCCTCAAAATATAACCTAAAGTGAAGACGCGAATGCGTTATACATTTGAAAACTATTGATTAAAAAGCTTTCATCGTCTGTCTCTGTGAAACGCAATGTCAAAATGAAAATATAAGATTTTGTGTTCATACGCGTATTAAACATTTCCAGTAAAACCACCTCTATTTTAATATTTCTACTTGGACTTCCGGTTGGCGTCCAGCACTCAAAAATATTAATGTCTTTTTATGATTGAATGAGAACGATCAAATTTAATATATTGCAAATTAGTGCCATAACTTAAAAAGGTGACATTAAAAATACATTTTCACTATTAACTTGAACTTCATTGAAGGGATTCCGCGCAATTAATCTAAAGCTCGTCCTTAATGTCCAGTCAATGCCGCAGCACCCAGTGGAATTCGCAGGTATTCTAGAATGCTGGACATTCTTGAATTAAAAGCAGAAGTTAGCGCACTATTAGAGTCAGACTTGACCTGCTGTGGGCACGACTGTCGGTCATTAGGCCGCCGTGATACCCAGGGAGGCAGGTAGCGGCCTTGGGCAGAGGTGTGGGGAGGAACAGGATCATTCGGTGTCCAAGTCTCGCTTGAACATACAAGGGCTTCCGTCGTCAGTTCTTTTTTTCCGCACACCAATCAGTGCTCACCAGGGGTAACAAAAGAACAAATCATCACAAAACCCGGACAACCACTCGGCGACAGCGCTTAATCAGCTGCCTGAGGCATGACGCATGCATGACAGCAGTTATTTTCAAAGACGGGCCAAGAGGGGTCCACGTCTGGCTTTCTCATCATGCATTAGTTTTTTTAGTTTTTTTCACTGCCTCCTCCCTGATCGGGGCTGCTAAACAATATAAAAAAAATGTATTAAAGCAAAGAAAAATGCCACTTTGATTGTTCCGTTCAAACACCCTAAAGTATTACCAAAGTGATACTTGTAATAAAGTATGCATGGCTCTAACTCGATCTGGGGTCGTTAGCATACTAGAAGAAGAAGTATTATATATGCACCCTTTTATTGTCTACGTTAAAATCTGGACGAAGATTCGCACTCATCCCGTCTTCTTGCGATTTTTCGCAAACACCAGAGGAGGCCATTGGACTTGTGACAGCCAACAGCGAGTGATCCCTTCTCAAGCGACTTTCACATTTTGCGAAATCAGTCCGACTTCGGCCGGCTCTTCCGCCGCGAGAGAACCCAACACACAAAATTGTCTTTACACGTGCCACGGTCGCTATGTGTTCAATGCAGGACAACAGAAAACGATATTGTCAAAAGTTTGAGCTTGTTTTGAGTAAACGAATCGAACGCGCTAAAATTCGTTTTTTGGGCATTTTTTTAGAATCCTGCACTGCCGTAATATAAGTTCGCTTTTCATCTGATATTAAGAAAATAATTTAAAAGGAAAATTTAAAATTTTACTATATTTCAATGCTTGTATAAATCACGTTTGCTTAGCATAAACAACACAAATATTCATAGGACAAGTTTTTGGTGTATGCAAAAATGGTTCAGGTCTACAAAGTACACTGATTAACACCCAGAAAGGCGAATTCGAGGTATGTGCGTTAGATCGTTATTCGTTCGAACGAATTGTTTCACCATGAATCTGATAGCGGTCTAAAGTCATGCATATGAAAAGAGGGAAACACACTAGAGCCCTATGACACGACCCACTTGCTAAGCTTTATTGACTTAGCTGATGAGAGTCCTTGTATATTACGCCGTTTATATTGCTTGGTCTGGCCCGTTCACCAAGGCAACATCGAATTAGCTATAACATAAAATTAATTAAGGTATAATATTTTACTCCCCTTCAAAGCCATATTTTATTATATTAAAATAAAATAGAGGATTACGACGTCACTTTTCTGGTGCAAAAGTTAATTACCTGATAACTGTACCATGTAGCAGCTGACGCAAACAAATGGAAACACATTTTGTTTCTGCAGTATGTATGTGTAAAGAGACTGTTTTATAAATTATTATTGTATTTAGATGTGCAAATCGAATCAGCATTTTTATTCTTCTTATCACTAAAAATCCTTAGATCTTGTAAAGCTAACGATCCAAATAGGCCAAATATTAACTCTCGTTCCAAATCAGCATGGTCCCAGATCATCGTCTTTATGAGATCTTACTATCGCCGAGCTTTGAAACACAATAAATATGCCGTGACCTTGTAATTCAGCTGTGTTCATGTGTCTACGATCCTATTATTTAAAAACCTTGTAACATAATTTGATACTAAGCACGAACAACTTTTTTGTATACTGTTTTCAGATGTGTAAGACAGGCACGAGCCAGGATTTGAGTTTCGGGGGAGGGGGCGTGCATGAGCAAAGCTTATGTGACGGAGGAATAGAAGGCCACTGTAAAAATAAAGATTCCGGGTGTGCGGGTTTGCTTTCATGGATACGTCCCTGATGAAGCATATGTTGATGAGGCGACGCATCAGTGTACAACTCGGCTGGTTAGCAATAGGATCCTATCGATGGCTGAGTGTTGTGTAGCGCTTGATAGGGTGTCAAAATATTGACAAATGCATTTTCATGATCGGTACTGTATTGCAACTGTATTTTTTGTTAATTGTACTGCTTAATATAATCAGTAATTACATCTTCAACCTCGCGGTATCTGTACGAGTGTTGAATTTTAACGAGAACAGCTTTCTGACTACAGAGAAGCCATGAAAGATACAGTGATCGTCTGTAGACCTGAGGTTATGCGGCCTTGAAGACGATGACTAACCGCCAATGTAACTAAAACAAGTCACCGATAACGTTCATTAGCTGATTATGAAAATGAAGACAGAGGATTTTGTTAAAGACGTGCATCAGTTGTCCTAATGAAAAGCGTGTCTATGTAAAGATAATGATTGTGGAGACGATTACGTTATTTTTGTGTCACCGAGAGATGCATCACGAAATACTACGCGTCGTGCAGTTATTCTCGATTCTACATCATCGAGTGATGTACTTTCAACTGCGTCAGTCAGCAAGAGGTTACATGTTTATAACACCGCCGCGCTGCCGTTGCGCTACCAGATATTCCTACAACGTGTCCAATTTGTCTTGTAATAAGTTGCAGTACAATTTCTTTTGTTAGCCAGTTGCATGCATACAAGCTAACACAACAGGCTGCACTGCAACCATATTGCTATTGTAATTCCTCGAAGCATGCGCCGGCATATATTGAGGTCCTCACAAGGAACCAGAGGTTCTGCCTGATGTTCTTACTGAAGTAAACCCGAAATCGTCCTAATTGGTCGCACCAAAGAGACCTTGAGGTCCTTTCGTAACGTAGCTAAGCTTTTAATAAGACTGAAATACTGGTTCGTTTTTGATATATTCGTCAGATGATATGTTAGATAAATTAGAAAAATGTATGCATTTCGAATCATCGCCGAATCAAAAGACATATGTATCTATATCGACGTTGCTAAAACCTGAGGCGTACGCTAAGAGCTGTAGAAGAAAAAAGGGGACAACACAGACACAGGTATCAAACTCAGCTGAACATTTATTCCCCAGCTTCGCTTATAAAGACAACAAACCACCATCTCATTGGCGCATGACGTCACACTGTAAAACACTCTCTCACCTCACCCTTTCAACAACTTTCTCGCAGTTCATAAACAAGATAAAAAAGTCGACTCCCCAGACTGAATCACTTCCCCCAAACTTCAAAACTTGACGCCGACACCAGGCGGGAAGAAACAACCGCTCCACAGAATCGCTGAACGAAACTAAGCCTATCATTCTAACCTTGAGGACTTCGGTGAAACATGACAAAGCGTGTGACCTCCAGAGGTGGTATTTCCTGACACCCCCCCCCCCCCTCTCTAAAAAAAACATTACAACAAAAACACCTTTGAGGAACCTCAAAACAGCTGCATACAAACACAGACTTCCAAAAACAAAAACAAAACCACGAAACCATGAGTCGCACAAACAAAACACTCAAAGGCTTAGAAATATCTTTGTTGTCTCGTTTATTAATGTTGACAGATTACTAATACAGTTGGTTGTGCTCTTTATTTTAATAGTTTCGATAAGGATTTTTTAGCTGCATCTCTCGCCTTTGCCAGCATCGTTGTCTTATTCCACAGCGGCTTGCAATCGTCGCATTCACCTACGTGGTTTGCAATCTCCGAATTTTGCGAGTAAGATGCGACTGCTCTCTTGTGCTCAGCAATACGATCATTAATACACCGCTTTGTTTGGCCCACATACGCCCCTCCGCACTCGAGCGGAATACTGTAAGCGAACTCTCCCTCACACGCTTTGTCGTGTTTCACCGAAGTCCGCAAGGTTAAAATTATAGGCTTAGTTTGGTTCAGCGATTGTGGAGCGGTTGTTGCTTCCCGCCTGGTGTCGGCGTCAGGTTTGAAGTTTGGAGGAAGTGATTCAGTCTTGGTCCAGAGTTGGCTTATTGATCTTGTTTACGAACTGCGGAGGAAGTTGTGGAAAGGGTAGGTGAGAGAGTGTTTGACAGTGTGACGTCATGCGCCGAGGGATGGTGGTTTGTTGTCCTCATAAGCGAGGCTGGGTGAATAAATGTTCAGCTGAGTTTGAGACCTGTGTCTGTGTTGTCCCCTTTTTTCTTCTCCTTTTGTCCTACGTCTCGGGTTTTACAATGTTGAAAGTTCACCAGCTCGCTTGCATCTTCTCTGTAATTCCTGTATTTATATGCCCATTACATGCTTTAAAAGTACTTTCGACATTTCTATCAGACCTAAATTGAATACCATTAAGAAATGTAGCAGGCGACACCAGCTAGTTACTTTTCAGTTCCGTTTCACAAACGACCATTGAGTGCTTGGGCTGTGCACCTCTGGACCAGATAGCTGATATGGTTTCAACCGAGCTCAGAGAACAGCTGAAGAAAGCTACAATTATAAGGGCGGACTTTCTAATTACGTTCTGAACAACATAATATTTACGTAAGAGTTAGCCGTGGTGAGAGTATACAGTTACCCGTCCTAAAGAATTTCTCGCGTAGGAAGTAAAATGCAAACGAGTGTTTAAATACAAATGGTATTACCTGGCGGAAGGTTCCTAACTACGCTTACGTGAGCCTGACAGCATTCAAGTTTGGCCTGTATACGGTAGTCTGCCGGTTAAACGAGGAAAACAGAGAATAAGGTGGAGCCAAGCTGCAAATTCGGTCAATTTTAGCTCCCCTCGATATTCTCTGGACATTTCCTGGACATCTAGTAGACATCATCACTCGTCATGCACAATATTCATCTGTATCATACCGTTTGATCATCACTCAAAGTGGCGCCGCAGGCCTCATACTATGGGCGATTTATCTTTCTTCGGGGCCGCGGCTCTCCTGATGCTGAAGGAAATGCCAGTTAAAGTTACTTCGATTCCTCTTTCTCTGAATCTATTTTTTCCTATTCGTTTTATGCAAACCTGTGTAGACCTTTTTTACAAAAACTATATTTTTAAATGAACATGGTCAATTCTTCAGCTTGGGCAAGTTAGTGATTCATGCTAATACTTCACTGCGCACAAAATACAACACACTAGAAAAATGCATGCACTCAAAGAAACAACTCTCACACTGCGCTGCGTGAAAGTTGTTTCTTTGTGTGCATGTATTTGTCTAGTGCGTAGTCTTTGTGCGATGTGAAGAATTAGCATACTTTTAAATTTTGCGGACTCCTTCTTATAAATCTTGGTCTTAAATAAACCAGAATAAATTAAAGAATGACAAAACGCTTGATGGTGCTGCCATTTATCGCCAAACATATCATCTAAAAGCACAGTTTCTGGTTATTTGAATAATGCATGCTGGTAATTTATTATATATTAATTCCTCTTTATTTCATGGTCAAGTGTTCACCTACGCGACTGCCAAATTAATTTGTCCTGTGATAAATTAAACCAATGTTATGGCTGCTGGAGTCAGATGCAAAGATTAAGAACATTTAAGAATAGGTCTAAAACGCGTTTTTTTCGACCGAATAATAATTTGCAGTTTCTATCCACAGATAAAATTTGTTTGGCAGTATGTGACTTATTGCGTTAGATAGCAACACTTGGTTCAGTATTACTATAATGGTGTATATTATTTACACGTATTATATCGCGCTCACAGTGAATCTTATTTGTACACACCACATTAGAATAGCTTTCTAGCTTTTAGAGATATATTTTAAGCCTTAATAAAATAACTCTACATATATTGTTGAATGCAAACAAAAATTGTGTCCTCGACTGTTTAGGGCTCTCATGGTTTAATTTCACATGTTCTTCTGGGAGGCATGAACGCGTGTACAAAAACGAAACTGATCTTGACATAGCCCAGCAACCCATGCGTGGCGCCATTGCTGAAGCTCTACGAATCCACCATTACAACAAACCAAATCGCCTCCGATATCGAGATAACTTTGATATTGAAGCATGTTCAACCATATCAATGCTGGATGATCATTGGTGGTAGTCTTGCAATCGGAAGTAAAGAGAGCGATAGAAATCACATTTACGCTTGCTTTAAATGTACTCCTTGTGATGCCTACTTTAGATAACGAATTGGACGTTACTAGGGAAGTGACCGTTATTATTCAGATTAAGTCAAAATCGCTGTGTCGGAATCACAGCTTACAACATGAAGAAATAAAACGTACATAACTCTTGAAACACTGCGAACAAAGTTCGCTTACTCAGAACCCTTTTGGTGTTGAAAGTCTGGTTTCCGTTCTCTTTGTTTGTGGATTACAATTACCATAATAAAACATGGTTATCCCAATTATCGTGAAATATTTGTCTCTTATCAAGCAAGTAACACGAACATTTTCGTCCTTTGTCATATATGGCCTAGGTATTTACCAGCAGTAAAGATTAGTACCAGAGTCGCGTTTAGGTTTTTAAAGATCAGATGGATAGACGGTTTGAACGGCCAGGCTCTTGATATCGACCGCAAAAACGCGTTTCTCGACCAATCGCGCTGCGATTTTGTGCAGCGTTGCCCACAGGTGGTGCATTGTTTTCTGTAAAATTCGCAAAGATCGAACTTACATGAGGAAAAGTAAAGAACGAAAAAGGCTTAACTTCTATGAAAACGCAGGAAGCCACCGGTAATCAAAGTATAGGGCGGCCAATGGTTTGAAGACCGGTGGCGTCGCTGCGTCTTCATAGGAGTTAAGCCCTTTTATTTTTGTTTTACTTTTTCGTCGGGTAAGTTTGACCTTGGCATATTTTATAGAAAAATGCTCCACCTCTGAGGAACGCTGCACAACCTCTTAACGCGATAGGTTAAGCAACCGATTTTTGTTGTCGGTTACAAGAGCTAGCCAGCTGTTTGGAACACCAGTGTATATTATCCGTCAAATGTTGCAATGAACGACCTGTTCAGAGAACTCGGCTTACGTTGCCCCAAGCAAAACTCAATAACTACAGTTATATTGTTTGTTGTCCCAAAGATTAGAGGCTGATAATATAAACGCTAAACATAATGTAACACCTAATACCATAATGCGGATAAATTAAAAAAAACACATGTGGAAGAAAAACAAACAGTTGCAGGACGGTGGTTAGGGTGTGCATGATGATTGAATAATCACCTGTTCGCCTGCACACTGACCAGTATTACGTGATTTGAACATATCCCAACATTTTAAACCAAAATACTACAAAGCAGTCCTGAACATGAAAACGGAGCAATGAGATTGGAAAGCAGAGTTAGGCGGTATCAATATACAACCATATCGCGATTGTAATTTATAAATTGGTTTTGTATTAATATTTTTGTAACACGCTGTCTTTTTATGTCTATTTACTATTCCTGTACAGATGTGCATGTTTGCGAGTTCCCAGAATCGCGATACTATTAGATATATATGCATATTGTTACGATTTTCGAAGAGTCGTATCTTTAATTCTGAAGCATTAATGCGCGCACTGAAATTCTACAGTGACTACACTTCTGTTGGTTTGCAATTATCGCGCAATTAATGTAGACTTTTTTTTGCTCTCATTATACCCTAGCTGGTACACCCAACCAGTCCCACAGAGTATAAGGACGTTTGCAATCGCTTCAAGACAAAATTAATTTCACTGTCTATATTTCTATAAATTGTATTTAAGTTTCTGTGTTTAGAAAGTTTTTAATATGTTGCAAACGCATTTCTGGCAGTGTTCTACGGAATGGCGTTCCAAGGAATGGTGTTCCTGAACGCGTTCCTTTTAGGAGGAACGAGGGAACGCCGCCGTTACATTTTGCATCGGTGGAACTGGAACGGGAACTCGTTACATCCTAAATAGAACGGTAAAAGGGACGGCGTTCCTTTTTGTTTCGTCCAGTGGGGTAATTTATTTTAAATTATTTCTAACGGGGAAATTTTTCAAAAGTAATTAAAAACATTATAATTACCAACAAGATAAGAAGGCTTAGATCGATAAACTTGTATCCTCTTCAAGAGGCGAAATTGACCCCCACTTGACTGCCACCATGTTGCTGCAATGTTGACCACTAGACGCCTGACTGTACCAAATCCTGAGGCTTGCACGTAAAACAGCCGATATTTGTATTGCGATCGCTGTAACAATCATGATAAATTATTTTTTCAACACTGGTATGTCCAGAGATCAGTGTCTAGCGCAGGTATAATCCAAAATACAACGCCGCTGCTGAAGACATCTAGCGGAGGCCTTGCGAAGCTGCCTGAGTTTCTGTCGTAAAATCACAATTTCGGACTTAGAAGAAACGAGACATAACTTATCTCAGTGGCACTGTTATTAAATATCAATTTTCAAATATTTTTGCGCGGTACTTCGCTCAAATCTAGACGTAAACTATAGGTCACGTGTCTTGTTGTCAAAAAATGTGCAACATGGCGGCGGCCAATGGGGTCACTTTCAGCTGCCAGTTCATCGCTCTAAGTCCGTCTACCTCGTTGACCATTACAAAGAGCAGGGTGTCGTTGACATTTTAGTTACTTATCTTAGGGTTTATATTGTAGGGTTCTGGCTTGGTAACAGTCGGTGAAGTAAAGCTAGTGAACTGGACATTGATTCTTTTCAGTGCCCAAGACTGCGATACAAATAGCAAAATTTTTGAGTTGAAGGAAAAGCCACAGAAAGAAGGACGCCTCTTAGTCAGCTGCTTTCTCCGCTTTCACGAATCCTCATACACCCAGTAATTTAAGGCCGACCACAGCCGACACTGAATTTACACAGAGACCCACAGTTACAACAAAACAGCAGGTTGCCAGACATCAGAACGCCCCTTGTAACCCGAACGATTCGGTAATTTAAAAGATACACAAAAATTAAACATTATTCCCTCTCCCTTTGTTCCCCACCTTCAAACTGAACAACGAATCCAATCTTGATGATCGAGGACTGGTAGTTGTTCAAGACTGACCTTCCAGACTTGCCCGTCTTGCTGACAGCAACATTTTGAAACAACTGTTGTTAAGTTCGAACAACGGACTTTGTTATGTTGAAGAGTGTAAGGCTGTAAAAAAGATGGTGCAATGTGGAGTAACAGTACCGTTAACACGTCTGAATCACCCGCCACTAACATAAATATGGTTAAAAGCCGAGATTTTTAAAGGTGAATATATCAACTAATAAAACCTTGACGAAAATATTTCCTGAAGTTGGGGAAAAGAGTGACAAAGGACAAACACAAATCTCCAAACACAGCTAGGTGACTGAGTGAGCGACCGAAAAAATCCGCCCGGTCCGGGCATCGGACCCGGACCTCTCCATTACAGGTGAGCAGCGCTCTACCAACTGAGCTAACCAGGGGTTAGACGTCAGTAGAGCAAACGGGTTTTATCAACTGCCACCAGTCTAACACCAACAAGGGTGAAACTTGCAATTTATGTTTACAATAGTAATAAAATTAAATGCAAAGTTGCAAGGAGAGCTGAACAAGAATGACGAAATTAATCCCCGGAGAAGGGGAAGAAGAGGAACAAAGGGCAAACACCAATCTCCAAACATTTGTTTCGTCATTCTTGTCCAGCTCGCTTGCATCCTTTGCCTTTAATTCCGTTATTATTATAGCCTTAAATTGCAAGTTTCACCCTTGTTGGTGTTGGTCTGGTGGCAGCTGATAAAACCCGTTTGCTCTACGGACGTCTGACGCCTGGTTAGCTCAGTTGGTCGAGCGCTCCACCTGTAATGGAGAGGTGCTGTGTTCGATAGCTGGACCAGATGGATTTTTCGGTCGCTCACCAGTCACCTAGTGTAATTAGAGATTTGTGTTTGTCCTTTATCCCTCTTGTTCCCCTTCTTCAGAGATTATTTTCGTCATTCTAGTCAAGCTCGCTTGCACCTTTGCATTTGAATGTATTATAATGAAACCTTGCTTCTGCTTGTTTTCTCCTCCTGGGGCCCTAACACGACATTTTGGCGCAACAGTCGGCGAGAAATCGGCCGCCGCACTATGACCTTGGCGCCGGTCAATTACAGTCTCTCGATTTCTCGCCCGCGTTTTCGCAAAGTATCGAGATTATGTCCCTTTGGATGCATCGATCACGGCATTCAAATTCGCATGTTGCCATTTACTCCGAGCAAACAAACAAACAAAAAAACTTTGATTTAAGTGAGTATGGTAATCAGTAAAACACAAATGCAACGTAAATGCAGCGATACGTTCCTTTTTTAACGGTAACGGGAACGAGTCCTTTTCTCACAGATGGAACGTGTAATGGGAACGCGTTCCAAAAATCAGAAGGAACGAGGAACGAGCTTTCTTTCCTTTTCCCGAGGAACGTGTACAACACTGATTTCTGCTACGTATCGCAACAATACCTATAAAATACTTGTATTTTAGTAACAACATTTTAGACCTCCTTCCCACGGATTTTACTATTCGAAATTCTAAATATATTCAGGGTAGTTCTGGGTTCACCTGGTGGAATGATTGGAACAATATCAAATCACGATATTAAACTTCGAAAGTGATCAGAGTGCTTTGATGAACACTACTTCATAACAGATATGAAATCCCTGGGAGAGTGTGATAGAGAGATTTGTACGATTGTAAAAGAGCTGCAGAGTCATTCTTTTAGTCTTAAAGCGTGTGAAACAAAAAAAAACAGATTAATACAAATTGTCCAAGCTGCTTGAATTTGAGTGGAATGACGTTTCACAAGTAAAATGTGATAAAAAAAGGTTCAGAACATCTTGCTTAAGTTCAAATGAGGAAAGTTTCCAGAAGTTCTTATCTTATATTATATTTACTTGTATATTTTGCTATGTAGTTTTGAGGAGTTAGATAATATGCACTCAAAACACTTTTCGTGAATTCAGTAGTGCGTTCCAAACAAACAAATTGTCAGAAAAAGGGCAGCACCTATTATCTTCGAAGTCACATAATGCATAAATGGCAGCATTTAGGACAATTAGCTTGAATTGTTTGGAAGATATCATATAGACGTTCCCGGAAGTGGAAACCCTGCATTTGTATTATCATAGAAGAAACTGATATGTTGTGTCACGTAGTTAGGGAAGGGAGGGGTGTGAAAGGAGACAAATAGAGTGGGACGGCGCAGAAGGGCACAAATGAAGGTGGGAGAGGTGTACAGGGTTGAATGTGAGAAAGAGAGGAAAAGGACATGAACGAGATACGAGGCGGGAGAGAGCTCGGTAGGAAGGTGAGGAGGGGAAGTGGAAGAGGGCCGCGGCAGGAAAGGGGAAGATATTGATGGGCAAATGTAATTGCTATATCTCGTGATATCTGTATTCTTGCCTAAGTGAGCGGAGAAATTGAAGTAGTGTGTAACGCTACAAAAGAAGAGCGAAGGGAGGGAGGGAGAAAAAGTTTGAGAAAGGGGATTGGTGTGAAACGTGTCTCATATTTTCACTCTAAAGTAAGCGAATATATGAGTTGTGGTATATGTCACGTGACTTCCGGTAACGTAACGTCGATATACTCCGCTAAGCTTTGCAGGGAAGCATAATTGGTGCTCAAATCAGGGGACGTCAATTTCTCTGCTATATTTAGCGAGAAAACTTAAGACTTGCATACGTCATGTGACACCGATTTGCAAGCTAATTCTAGCAGGGAAACTGCATTCGTGTTTAGTTATCAAGACGGGCGTTTTTCCGCTAAATTTAGAAGGCAACCTGCGCTGAGATACTCGTCATTTGACGTCAATTTCCTCTTTGGGTCACGGACGGACGAGCGGACGGACTGTATCTTGGTATACAGGTTCTGTAAAAAATAATTTCGTTCTTTAACTCGCGCGATAAGTACCATTTTGAATATATTACAATGAGCTCCTGTAAACTGATAATATAAAAAGTGTTTAATTACCTATGATTTAGAATTGATTTTTTTGAACGACGCGTTCTCCTTTGTAATCTCTTTCATGTGATACTTTTAAACTCGCAGCAAATGTGAACACTTTGAAATCGTTAACAAGACTTACGTGCTGCAAATGCTCCATCCACTGCAGGTTGTAGAAAAACAAGTAAATGCATCTTACCTTGCTCTTTGAATATATTGTCCCTGCACGCATGTATGAAAACAGGAACGAATATTACTTTTAACCAGTGTAGCAACTGTGGGACCTGAAGAGAATACTGGGCGTAAATACGTGTTTTTTTAGCTGTCCATTGCTGTATATAAAAATAAATGTAAGAAAACAACTTTAATGTTTACTGTTTATATATAAAGGCAGTTTATCACGGCGGCATCTTTGAGGCTCTTTTGTTTATGCGCAATTAGACTTCAACATCTATATGTTGCCTTGAACATAATATCCCCGATGTAGCCAGCGTTGCTCAGCTCAAAATGTTTATCAAAGGCAGCAGAGTAAACTGTAAATAGTACGGAATACGAAAGCCGAATAAAAACAGGAACAATCAATTAGGCCACTCAGCTTTATCTTGTACAATTATGAAACTATTAAATATGTTCACTCTTCAAAAGCACTTTCACTGGTATGAGCTGAGAGTCGACTGGATATTTTAAAATAAGTATGTAATTTCATTGCGTTTGAACACTGCAAGGAGAGATAATATATTATTTTCTCCCATCCGAAACTCTCTAGTGAAACATACACGTTAAACTGGCACTTAAATAGTATTGTCCAAGGCATTCATGTCTCACCACTCCTCGCCATCACATTTCACACTTGCTGATCCAGCAGCGTCCATTTGATTACTTTGTTGACATGGCAGGGAGACGTAGTCCACTTTCTCCAATCCAGGCCTGATGATATATCGCAATGCTTGCAGTGTTGTATATTGTCAACGAAGTAAGGCGACGAGAAGGCGAAGAGTGAACTGAAAATAAAGGTTTAATGGGCGCACTTGTGCCAACCAAAAATAAGTACCGAAAGAGCGTCGAGGCATCAGCAGAAAAGCAGGCGGCGATTCGGCGGTGAAACAGAGATCGCGATCGAGACTGACTCGACAAGGTCGCGGGTAGCTGCTTATCTACAGTACGTCACTATCTCGAAAGTTCGGCAAAAGGGCTCGAGCGCCGCGCGCTCGGGGCGATAATGAACTGGCACATTCAAGAACATCAAAGCAGGTGGAAAGTTACGTCTGGTGCGAGAATGAACGCGAATCTTCTAGAAGTCGGTGACCCAGCGTTGCTCTCTAGCCCTGCGGGCGGCAATATTTTGTGGCAACAGCTTTAGGGAGTCAAAGAGCTTATGTGCATTATTGACGTACTGGCATGGAATACTACATTGTGTAGTGCCTTCTGTACGGCTAATGTAGGGTTTAATACGCTCCGTGAGATTGGTAATCACAGGTTTGTGAGCTAGCGTACAAAATTTCCTATTTAATATGTAAATGTGCCTCCTTGGTAAGGCCCCATGAATGTAAGGCGTTATGGGTTTTGGACCAGTTGACGGCGAGTGCCAGATTAGGGATAACGTGGGCGAGCTGTTCTGCGATCTTTTTCCCTATGTGCCCTGGTGTGCTGGGTACTTATGTTGAACATTTACATGTACATTTTAAAAAGTCATGGAAGCGACGTATTCACGTCTGACATTTTAAGGCAAATGCCTCCACCCATCAGATGTCAAGACGTCAATTACGGGACCTTTTAAAATATACTTATAAATGTTTAACCTAAGTGTCCTGGTATCTTCTCTATTGTCACCGATTTTTTGTCTAGTTAGTCATATTGCTGGGCAGAATGAGCCTAACGTGAGATTCCAGGGTGTTTTTGTCCGAAGTTCCGTATGGCCCCCAGCTGCCTCTCCTAACTACAACGACCCCTTCGGCAACGTCGTCACTGATAGCATCCTCTATGGCTAAGATTTCTGAACGGGTGGCCGATGTACATCCTTATGGCTTTATGTCGTATGTTTCATGACCAATAAAACTCCAGCAATTAAAAAAGTATGGCAAAATATAAGGCAATTACTTTGTATGCGTGAAACACTCAATATCACAACTGTTTCGCGATACTCTGAGATATTCCTCACCAGCGATTATGCTCTCGGCGCACTTTATCAAAGTGTTTTACGGCTACGATGTGTGAACTTGATAATTGTTACTAAAATCGACCAATACTACAGCAAATCGGGATTATAATCCTGGTGATCTTTACAAGCATTCAATAATCTCGAGCTCCTCTCAGTGTGTACGCACAGGAGGTCTAGGTACTCCTCGGCTACCTCACCACAACTTACATTCTCCTCTGATCGCATGACCTCTCCATTAACCAATCAGCGTCGAGCATTGCGCTCCTCCTCTTCCAGCCGTTAGACGTCAACATCTAATTGTTGCCTCACTTAAGCTGCAGAATGTATCGTGTGCGTCCCAGCGGATATTATTTACAAAAGCCAGTACACAAAACGAAATTGAGCGGAAAATGAAACGGAATAAATAAGAGAAGAAAAGCAACATAAGTGTATCTGGTACAATTCTGAAACTATTACATGTTTTGTTTTAATAAAAGACTTACCGGTATAGTTATACGAGCTGAGGGTATACGAGCTGAGGGCTGAGGGTGCGTATCTTAAAATAAGTCATATTTCGACAGATTACTGCGAACAGAGATCTATAATTTCCCGCATGCAAAATTACAGAGAGAAAAAAAAAATTTACTTCGACCTGAGAATACCTCCTGTGCCATCGTGTTTCAGCACTCCACACCAAGCGCCTTTCTGTCATACTGAATGAATTACAAGTGCAGTGGATTGCATTGGTCTTGGCAGGGGGAGTGGCCTACTTGCTCTGAGATCTGAGCATGTCTCGGAGTTCTAGAATTGTTACAAAATTTTTCACCACTACCATGGGAGAGTCCCAGAGCCTATGTGACTGACTGGCGTACTTACTAGCTGGGGGTACTACAATCAGTTTTTCATTCTGGACCGCAGTAGTAGGGAAACATGTACGGATTCGGTCAACTTGTAAACAAACGCCCAGGAGGGCGGGGCCTAAGCCGATCCGACCAATCACAGCGCAGGAGGGCGGGGCCAAACCCAATCCAACCAATCACGGCACAGTAGGGCGGGGCCCTTTCCTCTCTCCCATCCCAGTGACCAATGCCAGGCAGTGGGCATCGATGGCCCCGCCCACAGGGCATTAGCCAGGGACCAATTGGAGCTCAGCGAGGTCCCGCCCTCGAGTCACGTGTTGGGTATAGGTGTGAGGTCACGTGCGCGTCACGTGACGCGCACGTGACGCGCGTCACGTGCGCGCGCGTGACGCGCGCGTGATTTTTTTTTGATATTTCTGAAAAGGTCTCCGATACCTAGACGACCCGTATCATCTAGCACCCTCGTTACCTAATCGCTCGCCGTTTTGCATCCTGCAAACGGGGCTTACAGAGGAAGAGCATCCTCGTATCGTGAACATATGTGCAAGTATCTGTTTCCGAAAACGTACCCTGTAACCTTCCCTCAAGACGTGGAGGCTTTTGAGCGTAAAAATTGTGTCTCAGTGAACGTGTTTGGTTATGATAGCGAGAAAAACTTTGTCTACCCCCTGAAGGTAGTTGATGACGTGAGTTGGAGCAGCATGTCGATCTTCCTCCTTGTTGAGAACCATTTTGTGGGCATTACAAACTTTGCGAGGCTTTTTTCAAATGCCAAAAGCCTACGCTTTCGTTGTAAGAGGTGTCTAACCGGGTTACAGAGGCAAAAAAAAACCTATCTGACCATCTCTCAATGTGCAGGGACAAGAAGCCGGGCAAAACTGACTCGCTGTCGCACTACCCCAAACGCAGCCCGATAACTACCCCGTCGTTTTAAAGATGGCAGAGGAAGGACAGCGAGCCTTTGATATTGTACATTTCTCACTTCATCGAGCGTTTTCGACAAAGAAACCTTCGGTCTTTGGAGGAGATCATTGCGTTTATCAATCCGCAACTCCTCCAGGATTACGGCTCGGGTGAAGGAGAAAACTGGGACGAGGAAGAAGTTGATCCCGGGAGAGTATAACCACCGCTATTTGCATACTTGAGTCGGCGATCCGCGGTCGCTGGTGAGCATATCTGCCCTTGCGGATGCTTAGCTATTTTCGCCCGCCCTTGTACAAAATTGACGGCCCGCTTCGAACGTCATGCGTTCGGAGGGTAGAAAAGCTGATCAACTTGATCGTCCTATTGTCTTTTCTTTACAGTTTTCGGTGTGCCATCTGTCGGTCCAGCCTGTTGGAGCGGATCCCCCACAAAACTCTGGTACTTCGTGTCACCTCCTCCTCGGTGAGAAATACGTGTATAACGTATTGAAGTTGTATTTAAAGACTGACTTGGCACAAAACGCACTCGCCGAAATTGGTCGAAAAAAGGGCTGAAAAAATGTCAACGCGTTCGGAGGGTAGAAAAGCTGATCAACTTGATCGTCCTATTGTCTTTTCTTTACAGTTTTCGGTGTGCCATCTGTCGGTCCAGGCTGGAGCGGATCCCCCACAAAACTGCGCCTCACAAAAGAGCATTTTCGGAAGCGAGTCGATCTGCCTCCTCATCACACGCCTCGTAAATATTTTGGACTGTAGCGCAATTGCTCGCGTTTCCCACCGGTGTGTCTTGAAACTTCTTGTGTACATTTTTGTATAATCCGCCAGTGTACGGAAGCCGGATCCTATCTCTCTTCTCATCTCACACCCTGACCTTGTAAACATTTCAACCGAAAACAGAATGAGGCTCGGTGTGTTAAAAAAATGAATATCCCACTACTCACTTAGTGGCTTTTTGTTGCTTAAAACCAAAGCTATACAGCTTCAAAACAAGCAGCAAGACATGTTGCGTAAGAGCCAAGGGAGTAAAGAAATCTGAGTCTCGCAAGTTCACCTACGAGCTGTACAAGCACGCTCTAGAGACGAAAACTTTACACAGAGTGACGCAGCATTTGATTGCTCGAAAACTTAACGAGAACAAAAGCATCGCGGTCGAAAAGATTGCTCTGAATCCGTTCGAGAACAAGCGATACATTTGCAGCGACGGGATTACGACGTTTCCTTTTGGCCACAAGAGCGTTTTAGGAAGCGAGCGATCTGCCTCCTCACCACACGCCTCGTAAATATTTTGGACTGTGGCGCAGTTGCTCGCGTTTCCTCCCCGGTGTGTCTTGAAACTTCTTGTGTACATTTTTGTATAATCCGCCAGTGTACGGAAGCCGGATCCTATCTCTCTTCTCATCTCACACCCTGACCTTGTAAATATATTTTTGGCTTGTATCGCGCGCGTTGCTTTGTTATTCAACAACTTTTTTTTTGGCCTCGGATGTGTCTTGATACTGCTTGTGTTGTACATTTTTTGTGTAAAGTGTTTCCAGTGGTTTCTTTGTCGCGTAGAGTGATTTTAAAAGCCGTATCTGTATTTATAAGTGTGCGTGTTTTTAGAGCGAATGATAATAAAAAACATGAAACATCATATCTGTCTCGTCTTTAGCGCGTATGGATGCGACCACGCTCCGATCCATTTCCCACACACGCTCCGTTCAGCAGCTGCAGATGACGCTAAAATTAGCGAGAGATGACGTGAGCGCGAGAGTTGTCGACATCTACCAAGCTGTCGCTAACATTATCGAGAGATGTCGCGTGATAATGGTAAAACTTCACGCCAGCTAAGAGATTCAGGTGCGCGCCACCCCTCAAAATTAGGTATATACAGCTTACCATGTGCGGGAAGCGCACGGCAGGGTAACTTCAATGCTTTACGCTGGGCCAAGATGTAGCACGGCCTGTGAACTTCAAAGTTTTACCGTCACCCAAGCGAAACTTTAGCGGTATCCAGCTGATGCTAGGGGAACCTTCAGATGACCCACAAATTTAGCGGGGTCGAAGCTTTTACCACCAGATGTCAGCAATTTTTTGGCGATTAGCACTTCAAATTTCCAACGCTAGATGGTGTCTATTCAAAAACAAATCACTGGGTCCAGCGCGGTCTGTAAGTTTCAAGACTTTGGCCCACCGTTTAGCAGGTCCACTTCAAAGATTTACGCTGGACCAAGATTTAACACGGTCCGCCAGCTTCAAAATTTTACCGTCACCTCACCCCCAATTTAGCGGCTGATGCTAATTGGACCGTCACATGACGTCCAAAGTTTATAGCGGGTCGAAGCGTCTACCACCAGATGGCACCCAATTTGAATGAGGACCACTTCACAGTCTGAACACTAGATGGCGCCTATTCCCGAAATTCGCTGGGTCTTTGCAAAGTCTTACGATCTGGCCCCAAATTTTAGCAAGGCCACTTTAAAGTTTTACGCAGGATCAACATCAATCACGGTCCGCGAGCTTCAAAATTTTACAGTCACCTCAATCTCACTTTAGCGGGACCCAGGTGCTGCTCTTTGGGACCGTCACATGACGCCGAAATTCAGCGGGTCCAAGACCCCGAATGCAACAGCTAAGGGGGCGCCACGAGGCTACGAGGCCGCGAACACCGTTTGAATCGCGCGCGCGCGAAATCACGTGATAGTAAGACGAGCAACGTCACACAACCATGGTCACATGACCTGCGGCGGAGCCTTTTTTAGCGATTAAAATGCATTTACCGCGCAGCGATTCAAATTCAAAACACGTGATCATCATGTGACCGGAGCGCAGCGCCCTCTGTTGGATGCAGCACAAACCCTGTGTGACATCACGTGAGCGCCCTCTTTCGGACGCAGCTCGAACCCTGTGCGACATCACGTGGTTGTTATCATGAATTGCACACACACACGAACAACTAAGACAAGTTAAGCGGTCTGGGAAGCAATGTGCTCGTAGCTCAGGGGTAGAGCGTCGGGCTGCTGTGCCCAAGGTAGACAGGTCGAGTCCCAGCCGCCCGCGCAGCCTTTTTAATCGAATAAAATGGGCATTTACCGCGCAGCGATTCAAATACACGTGACCATCATGTGACCGGAGCGCAGCGCCCTCCTTCGGATGCAGCACAAACCCTGTGCGACATCACGTGAGCGCCATCTGTCGGACGCAGCTCGAACCCATCACACGTGAGACGCCCTGAGCGCCGCAATTCAAGTCCTATAGCGCCCTCTGTCGGACGAAGCTCGGACCCTGTGTGACATCACGTGGTTGTTATCAGATGATGACCGCAGCTGTCAACACCTGGTAAACCACGCTTGTGGTTTGAGGTCTGAGGTTTGCGGTTTGAGGTCATGCACGCGTCTGACACGCGACGCGCACGTGACCTCACACCTATACCGAGCACGTGACTCGAGGGCGGGACCTCGCTGAGCTCCGATTGGTCACTGGCTAATGCCCTGTGGGCGGGGCCATCGATGCCCACTGCCTGGCATTGGTCACTGGGATGGGAGAGGGAAAGGGCCCCGCCCTACTGCGCTGTGATTGGTTGGATTGGGTTTGGCCCCGCCCTCCTGCGCTGTGATTGGTCGGATCGGGTTAGGCTCCGCCCTCCTGGGCGTTTGTTTGACAGTTGGCCGAATCCGTACATGTTTCCTACTACTGACTAGGTATGCGCCAGTGCACCATGAGTTTTGTTCACGCCGTACGGTTCTCGAACTTGGAAGCACGTTGAAAAGCTGTGAGCGGTTTGTGTGGGTCATGCAACTATCGAGTCAAGGCTTTTTACCAGAACGCTATAAATGATGTCATAAGCTGTCATTTGACTGCACCAGAATATGATTAGTATGGTGGGTTTTCTGAAGGGCTTTGGATTTAAGCTGGACAATCTCGGTATTTGAGGTGTATAGGGCAACGCTGAAATCTCGGCGAAGTTGTCGACGCAAGGATACTCTCGAAATATTAGAGTTCTTCTCGTCATCCAGTGAAAACAGGTTTGTGCATGTTTGTACATGGTTCAATCAAACCGACACTGTCCACGCATTAAAAAAGCG
>JAZHYW010012172.1:0-10066 GCA_037355805.1 Ixodes ricinus
GAGCTATGAAGGCAGTCCTTCAACGCACTCTAAACGGTTGTTTATATCTTTAGCTATAGGACGCGCTTTACAGCGCTGTCGACAGCTACCGGTGCGCGGGCAGCATTCCATGCACGAGGGCTATTCCGCTTCTCGCGCTGGAGCTACGGCCGTCTAGCTCACCCTCTCCCGCGCTCGGGAGGGTGATGTAGCGCTCGTGCTCAGCCTCAACGAGAGCGGAATGAGCCCTCGTGCAGCTGGAACGCGCGCGCACCGGTAGCTGTGACAGCGCTGTAAATCGCGTCCTATGGTAAAGATATAAACAACCGTTTAGAGTACCGTTGGTTGAGACTAGCTGAGACGCCAGAAAGTCCGGTCGGTACCATTTTGAGTGTTTGTGCGTATGGCGCGTGCTTTGCTCGCCTTCCTAAGCGACACAAACGCACGTGCTGGGCTGCGGAGATCGTGCGCAGGGCTGTGAGTGTCAACAAATTTAGAATCGCCTCAAGAGTGGGCTGGCGTATCCAGAGTGTGCCGGCCACCTGACGAACGCGCATAACTCCGCACCGTTTGATGCTATTCGCATTAACGCAGATAATCATTCCCAAAGGATGGGTTCTGCTGATTTTTTTACGCTTTATCAATAGCTATTTTGAGTTTGGAGATTAATAAATAGCAAGTCACGAAGAGTAAAGCCTGGGCATTTCGAAAATGTCTAAGGTTTGTGTATCTGAAAAAAAAAAAACGCCATGCGTCAGTATTTTAGGGTTGCGGTCCCACGGCGGCCACCTTGAACAAGCCATTAGTTCAACCACTACATGGCGGCACTCATCCGAGTGGCCAGAAAACTGGCTCGTGCCACTGATGTTCTCCTCTGCTCTTAAATTCCTCCTTTCTGCTGCTCGCCCGTGCACGTTCAGCGCTTAGCGCGTGCTCTCGCTGACACATCTGCCAGCAAACAATGCCAGTGATGCTAGCAGTGGCTAGTTCGCCCAGAAGCGGAGCCCAGCTAGCTCACCCTAAAGTCACTGGATCCTGGGAAAGTAGCGCCATTGCCGTCCCTGTCTGCTAGCCGGACACAAACATATACTAACATTCAGAGGTCCAAAACCTCGCAAGTCGATTGGCTAATCTGGTAAGAAAATTTGTATTTACAACAGCGGTGTCATGACTAGAACAAAACCAAAAAAATGACCGCATCTCCACGTGGTGAATGACGCTGATTAGCGAAGCCAAGCGTAGCTCGGGTGGTGCTGAGTGATACTGATTTTGGTCATAGGTATTCTTGCTTGCGGTCGGCGTGCTGACGCTTTGCCGCCGCTTCCCGGAGCGCTCAACTCCGTGTCCGGCTTGGCGTTTTTGACGCTGTGCAGCAAAGCTTCTCGCGCCCTGGTCTCCGGAGAGGCTTGCTGTCTACGTAGTGACGCTTCGAGGCGCTGCATGCCGAGCTTTTCGGTCCTTTCATTCATGGCAGTAGGAGAATGTGTGCTTTTCTTCTTTTCTTTTTTTAAGCAGACAGATGTAATGGCATCTGCGCTCACGTGCTCGTGAGCACGTGATGATCTCACGAGTGAAGCTAATCGAGCACCTCGACGCCGGCCTACGGCGGACGGACACACGGGATATGAGCTAGCCCCTAAGGAGCTTCGCCCCTAAAACCCAGGTAACGCGCCATGTACACTATATACAGGCTCTACAATCCACAAGCCAAGTTCTGGTTAGAAAATTTTATTTACAACAGTGGTGTCATGCCTAGAACAAAACCAAAAACCGAAAACGCGCTATGTACAGTATATACAGGCTCTACAATCCACAAGCCAAGTTAGCCAACCCCGCGCCTAAGGCGCGGGCACGCGCCCGCTGCCCGGCAAAGCGCCCGTCCGCGCGATCACTCGCGCAAAGAGACACCGAGCCGGTACCGCGCTCGCACGTCCCGTCCCTGCGACGCCTCAAAGAGAGGGCCGCATCGCGTCCCGTTCCTCCTTTCTCCGCCTAACGCGGTCTAGATATGATCGACGTATTGAAATCGCAGTTCGATACGAGAGTTGTGCACGTGGAGGTATCGGCAGGACCAGCGCCGCAGGAACTCCTGCTCTCCGAGAAGGAACAGTTGCGCCTCGAGGTGCGACACGAGCTCCCGCCGTAGCCTGAACAAGAGCGGCCAGAGCGCGCGCAACCTCCGTCCCTGTCCCACGGCGCAGCACCGGTTTTGCCACAGGACGTACTCGCTCGCGGCGAGCAGAAGGCACGCGAAGAGCCCCGAAGGACAGCGTCCGCGTAGGAGGTACAGTGCCACACCCAGCCCCCGGAAACTAGCGCGAACCACCCGCCAGAACGGGCGCGTCACCACACACTCCGACACAACGTGCACGTTCGTCTCTCGGTCGTCGCAGTTCGGGCACTGATCGGTGCGACACACGCCCCACCGAAGTAGGCGGTCTCGTGTGGGAAGCACTCCCCAGCCGCGCTGCCACTCGAAGTCTCGCAGGTGTCCTGGAAGGTTGGAGGAGGTGAGGCGGACCCATGGGAACGAATCCGAGAGTCCGATCTGCACGGGAGTGAGCTGTGGTTCCAACAGGGTTTGGGCGAGGCGTGACGCTGGTGTTGTCGTGATGTCCAATTGTGGCGCCTGCTCCACGAGGCGGCGGTGCAATTGAAGCGCTTTCCAGTAAGCCGGGGGCGGTGTCTCAGCACAGGCACCCGACGGGCCGGTGAGGTCGACACCCAGGTCTCGGCCGGGAGTGCCCCACGAAGTAGAGAGCGAGAGATCTGGCCGGGTTCTCAGCTTCGTGTAGGATCATGAGCATGGTCTTGAGCTGGAGTAGCGCGGGCGTGCCATCTACGCAGGGGAAGCCCCATCCTCCCTTCTCGCGCGGGAGGGAGAGCACTTGACGGGTGACGAGCTCGGTCTTCTCCATCCAGAAGAACCTGAACAGAGAGCTTCGCACTTGATCTGATGAAGCTTCGCGGTGGTACCACCACCTGCGCTAGGTACCAGAGACGCCCGCAGAACACCGAGTGGGCCAGGTACCGGCGCTCGGCCATGGGGAGAGCGTAGTCGCGGGCACGATCCACACTTGCCGCGATGTCGCGTGCAAGGCGGGTCCACATCTCGGGCGAGATTCCCATCGCGTTGTACGTTATACCCAGGATCTTCACCACGGCAGTCGCCGGGAGCGGGGAGGCTGGGTCTGGTGGGCAGTTGACCCACAACGCTTTGCTTTTTTGCTCGTTGAGGCGTGCGCCCGAGAGCGAGCCGTACGTCGTGAAGACCTGAAGCGCCGCGCCCAGGTCGTCAGCGTCGCGTAGGTATAGTGTGATGTCGTCGGCGTACGCCGTCGCCTTCACCTCGCCGCTGCCGGGGAGAGGGAGGCCGCGCACCAGGGAGCACCGGTCGATGTTGGTGAGAAACGGCTCCAGCGACAGGACGAAGAGGAGCGGCGAGAGTGGGCAGCCCTGGCGCACGCCTCGCGTGACGGGGAAGCTGGCCACCACGCTGCCGTCCATGCACAGATCACTCTTCATGCCAGCGTACAGGACCTCGAAGAGGCGGACACCCTCCGGGGGAAACCGAAGGCGTCGAGCGTGGCGAAAAGGAAAGGGTGCTCAACCCGGTCGAACGCTTTCGCCTGGTCCAGGGAGGCGATCAAACCCCTGGCGCTGCGGGAGTTCGTGTAGTGAAGCATGTCTCTCGTGAGTGATGACAGTGTGTGGACGCTGCGGCCCACGACCGAACACGTCTGGCGCGTTGTTACAATGTCCGGGAGGATGTCGTGCAGCCGTTGTGCAAGCACCGAAGCGAGCAGCTTGTAACTTGCGTTGAGCAAAGTGATGGGTCGCCACGCCCCTGGGTCGCTGGGGTCTCCTCCTTCTTTGGGCAACAGGATTATCCTGCCCTGCCGAAAGGACTCTGGTAGGCGGAGCTCCGTGAAGAAGGTGCGGAGGACTGCACAAACATGCTCCCCCAGCACATCCCAGAATGTGCGATAAAACTCGGTCGGGAATCCATCCGGGCCCGGCGCAGATCCAGTCTTCATTTTCAGGAGGGCGTTGTGAACCTCCTCTGCATTGGGAGGCTTGAACAGCTGATCGCCAGCGGTGGGTGGAACTTTGGGGAGGTCGTGCAAGAAAGGGTGCGTGGCCAGGGTCGCACGGTCTATCGTTGACTCCGACGTCGCCAGGGCCTCGAAGTGGGAGCTGAAGCTTGGGACAGAAGGTTGGCCAGGCGGAGGCGTCGATGAAGGAACTGGAAAGGGCGGGACTCGCCGCTCCTTCACCTGTGTGCGGTGAGTGTAGCGAAGCACTTCGGGGTGGAAGGAGGGTCCGCCCTTCCCCTGAAGAACTGTCGCTGCTGTCGTCGACGCCCGTAGTAGGCGTTGGTACCGGTCGAGGAGCTGCGACAGGTAGCCCCTCATCAGGGGAGTCCCAGCGCCCCCGCGACGTACGATGCGGATTCGCAGCGAGGTGTCGCGGAGCTCTTCAACTTGCCGCTGGCGCAGGGCACGGCCCTCCGCCACACATGCCACCCGCCAGGTTTCCAGAAGGTGGTCCCAGTTCGCTGGATCTGGCGTCACTCCAAGGAGAGACCGGCGCAAAACTTCTTTCAGGCGGTCGCGGCTCGTCGGGTCC
Source organism: Ixodes ricinus (assembly GCA_037355805.1). Classification (NCBI taxonomy): domain Eukaryota; kingdom Metazoa; phylum Arthropoda; class Arachnida; order Ixodida; family Ixodidae; genus Ixodes; species Ixodes ricinus. The sequence continues at coordinate 4,609 of JAZHYW010012172.1, forward strand.
TGCAGGACGCGGGAGTCCAAACGCCAGAAGCGTTGGTGCCCGGTCAAGGGAGCCAGACTGAGCTCCGCGAGCACTGGCCGGTGGTCTGAGACGTAACCGATGGCGGGTGGGAAGTCCACAGCCCCACAAGCTTGAACGGCTGAGGCCAGGGTCTCGGTGACGTAGACCCTGTCCAGGCGGCTGCTTGACCTACCACGTTGCCAGGTATGCTCGAAAGTGGTGCCGTGGAGAAGGGTCCAGCAGTCCACCAAGTCGAAATGTCCAATCAGCCGTCTCAATTCGCGGGCGTTCCACGTAACTCGCTCAGCTTCTACCCCTAGACGTTCCACGTAGTGCGGCCGCACCCTGGAGGGCTTATGTTGCACGTTTTGGACTCACAGGAGACTAGGGAGAGGGAAGTGACGTCAACAATGCTCTTTGGATGTTGATTGGTGGAGTCGCTGATGACGGTATCAGCAGAAGATACCGTTCATGCTAAGATACGTTCATTCACACCTACGTCACTTCCTTCTCCCTAGTCTCCTGGGAGTCCAAAACGTGCAACATAGCCCCCGAGACATTCAAGGTGAGGACCCGTAACCGTGCGAAGAGGGAGAAAAGGAGTCACCGGTTCTTCGTTAATCCGAGGGTGTTTCGGACGATGGCTGGCTGCTGGGGCTTCCAGTGGACGAAGAGAAGTCGTTCCGCAAGCGCTTGAGGGCGAGCTGCGGCGGATGGGATGCCTTGCGGGGTAGCAAACTCGTCGCTGCTGAAAAGGACACGCTTCCTCCTCAGCACCACCGTGTCGGCTGCGACTTCGGCTGCGTAGTCTCCGCGGTTCCAGGCTTGCGTGGCGGCGACGGTTCTCGGTAACGCGGTCTTGAGCGGGTTTCCACTTCCTTGGCGGCTTCCCCGGCGGTCTCGTTGATGACGAGGCGTTCCTCGTCCGAGCCTTCCGTGAGGTCACTCCAGCTGAGGCTCGGGGCTGGACTGAAATTCCGGCGCAGTCGGGGAGTCGAGTCTTACCGGCGCTTCCTCGGAGCGGGAGCTCGGGGGAGTGGGAACGCTGGTCTCAGCGTCGTTTCAGATTGCGGTTGCCGGCGCGTTCGAAAGCATGTAGTTGCTGGCGCGTTCGAATCTTCACCTGTGGCCATAGAGGTAGCCGGCGTGGGCTGCGGTGTCGTCACTTCGAGCTCATGCGAGGCTGTCTCGGTGGACTCGGACGGGGAGGGCACTGTAGACCAGACTTGTGCCTATCTCAAATACTCTACTCAAGATACTGTATCTTAAATACTTTTTGGAGTATCTTGGTATCTTGCAAATACCTTTGATGGAGAGTATTTAATACTCTATTTTAATTACAATTCCGAGTATCTTGTACTCATTATCTTAAATACATTTTTGACATTCCGCCATTTTCCGAGTTTTTCGGTATGAAGTGGCGTGGGCGTGGCACGAGCAAACGTGAACATTCTTTCGAGCAACCGAATCCTGTTGCTAGCTCCGATTAGCTACGGTGACTTTAACTGAGCTCGTGAAAATATCGCTTTTTTGCCGACTGTGACTCATATTTCAGCCCAAAGTTCGTAGAATGAAGGTTCTCCCCTCGCCTTCCCAAAGGCGCCTTTTGTTTCTATAGAGTTTCCCCGAAAAAATCCTCAAATAAAAGGTGTGGTTTTACGGAAGTAAAGATGCCACCCTGAGGCGCAAGCAGACTGGGAAACGACTTACGAGAACAATGCAGACTTGAGTGTCAAGAAAATAACAAATAGAAAAAAAAGAGAAGTGGACACACACAAAAAAGTAGACATTTTTGTTTTGCTTTTTGTATATTTGACTCCGCTAAAGCAAAACGTCGAGTTTTTTTTTCTTTTCTTTGTGTTATTAGTCCGGCACTTATTGCTCTCGCGAACACTGTCTGTAAGCGAACATTGATAAGCAGAGAACAGTACAGGAAACGAACTAGGAGCTGGATTACCTCTCAAAATGCCAACAAAGTGTCCCCCAACGTTGAGTGCTTTTCTGAACGCAACCTACTTGAAGAAGGTGCGACCACTGCCGTGGCTATTATGTGGGTTCTCTTTGTTATCCATTCACTCATATCCGTGTCCCAAGTTCGTTTATAGTGAACTTCCCGTATAGGGAATATGGATTGTAGTTAAACGATGCGTCTAAGGTGCGCCGCAGGATGTGATATTCAGCGATGTCACTATTGGCGAAGCGCTCTGACCCGTTTGTCACCCCCACACCTCGGTGTTTACCCAACACAAGGCCTGGGCACCGTGCATGCTGCATTGTTCATGCAGGCCGGAGTGGTAAAAAAAGAGCCCCTCCTCCCCCTCACCGGAGAACACGAACTCCAGCCGAACACTGACGCCGCGTTCGGTTAAGTCAGCCGAGCGCTGAGCCATTGTATTTGTTGTCCCCATCCATCTAGTTCTAAAGTTAACCGCTTGGGGCGCCACGGTCTGATCTCCTCCCCAATAGCTAAAGCGACCTCTTTCGTGTTGTCGCAGAAATGTTTTGTAACATCTATCAGTGATATTGCCACGCGCGTTGCCCAGCGAGCGCGTGGCCGAATGGTTACCGCGCTTGGCTCTCGCGCGGAGGCTCGGGGTTCGATACCAGAAAGCGGACTTCTCTTTTATTTATTCCTATTTGACATTCTGGTAAGTTCGAGAATTTTGTCGCCTGATCGAGTTACGAATGTTCTACGCGCCGAACTTTCTACGCCGAATGTTCCAGAAACCCACGCGGGTACAAAAGGTGCTCCGAGTGTCGGTCCGGAGTCAGTCTCGCCCCAGCGCTCGATCCTGCTGTTTCGCCGACATCGACGCCTGCGACGCTAGCCTTTCTCTATTTTGTTTTGGGAACAAGTTCACCCCATTAAACGTTTAGTTTCTTCAGTTATTCGCCGCCTCATCATTTATCATTCGTGATAAAATAGCCCTACGATACTTTTTTTTCCGTTTTGTGTTGTTGCGTGCTAATAAACCATTCTGGTGACCCAGATTTGCGTAGCTGCATAATTGTCGTTGTCAATGACGTCGATACAAATTAAGCAATGCGGAAGTATCTTCAAAAGTAACTGAAATACATTTCTAAGTATTTGTACTCTACTCAAGATACTTTACAGTGAAAGTAACTTGAGTAGTATTTTAGATACTTTATGAAGCAGGTATTTAGTAACTTAACTTAAATACTTTTATCGAGTATTTTGTCCAACACTGCTGTAGACTCAGTGGGGTCAGATCGACGGGTGTTGGGGCGGTGCGTTTGTCGCTGCAGGTGAAGGGGTGGCAGTCGGTCCATCCCGAGGGTTGATGCCAGGGCCGGGAACTCGTCCAGGCTTTGGTCGGCCACGCATGAGTAGGTGCGACGCTGGGTGCAGTCCACCATCGCGTGGGCCGCCCCGCAACGTCCGCAACCGGCCGCGCATCCGGGCGGAGTACGTCGTGGCCGGAAGCGGCGCAGCGGTTGCAGCTGGGGGCTAATGTGGCGTCGCCTTGGTGTGGCCCTTCCGCCGGCGTTGTCGGCATACGCGCCGGAGGCCGCCGTAGCTAAAGGTTTCCCGAAGGCCGGAGACGCGGAGTAAGTTCCGGGACAGGTGTTGCCTCTTCATGCGCTATGCGGATGTAGCGCGTGCCCGTCCGCAGGGTAGGGTGAGTCTTGGTACACTACTGCAGCGGATGTCCAGGGACCTTCCTCGTAAGGTGCGCACTCTCAAAAAAAAAAAAGGGGTGTAAGTTATTGACGACTTTTGTCCCATGATAATACACCCCAAAAGCTCTGAATTCCCGATCGTACAGCGCCCTATATGTCGAAGAGACGGCCCCAGGCTCTTACGAGGGGCTTGGATAGCCGCGTGGTACTGCCTCATTAAAATAGCCAAACGTACGTGGCCACTGACTACAAAAAAAATTATCGGAGCCTTCTTGGTCCTAGTCCAAAAACTCAGTGTTTTCTTTATGTGGTCTTTGATACGTACTTTAGATATTTAAAAAGTTATATCACACCGTTATCAAGCCCCGCGTAAACTTTTGGGCCGCCTGTCTCGACTATAGGGCGCTGTACGTCGAAATGGAGTTTTGGGGTGCATTGTATGGGACAAAAAGGGTGTAAGGTAACACCCTTTTTTTTTTAGAGTGCGAGGGCAGCGGCGAGAGTGCTTCTCTCGCTCTTGAGCGGTAGACCGGCAAGGATGAGGCATGTTATGGCTGTGACTGGCGGTCCGACGGGGACGACTGGAACGAGGGTTCCGCCGATGCTCAGGGCGCCGGCGTTGACGATGCGGCTCATGGCCGACGACGAGGTGACGGACAATCGGAAGTTGGATGCTCCCATGGTGCTGCACAGAAAACTATTCGGCGGCAGTGCCGACAATGCCCGTGGCCGCGTCGAAGGATGGAATCCACAGACGCGCCCGGCGGGTAGGGAGACATCAGAAGGTGAGAGCCTCCTGTTGGTTCGGGGGGACACAGGGTGCATGACGGACCTGGAAGCAACCCGGATATTGGGGAGGCGACCGGTCCGGGGGCTTGTAGACGGGAAGAGCGTTGGACCGAGGACAGATACAATCTGGCAAAAAAAAGCTGGTTTACAACAGTGGTGTCATGACCAGAACAAAACCAAAAGTCCGAAAACGCGTTATGTACAGTATATGTACTACGGCTCTGCAATCCACAAGCCAAGCTCTGCATTGCCATGGAAATCGCCATCTCGGTCCATTCAAATCTCCGAAGCCTCCAATGGGGGGGCGTTCTAAACCAGAGGTTTAGTTTATGAATGGCTCAAGAGATGGCGTGTTCCGGAATTAACTTTATGTAGAGATGACAGATGGCGCTTAGCTCATGTTGCGGAGCGGAGAGCGCGCAAGGCGGCGGCAGCGCGCGCTCGCAGACAGAATCCAGCCGTGCGAGAGCGAGAGGCCGAAGCATGTCGTCAGGCTGCGCGTCGACGCCGCCAAGATCCGGCCGTGCGAGAGCGGGAAGCCGAATCGCGTCGTCAGTCTGCTCGGCGACGCCGCCAAGATCCGGCCGTACGAGAGTGGGAAGCCGAAGCGGCACGGCAGCGTCGCCAAGATCCGGCCGTACGAGAGCGGGAAGCCGAAGCGGCACGGCAGCGGCGCCAAGAGGATCTGCAGAACGTCAGGGAACGGGAAGCGGCAAGAAAGCGCGCGTATCGGCAGGCAGACCCCGATGCAGCGAGAGCTCGTGAGGCGTCTGCAAAACGCATCAGGCGAGCTCAGCCCGAAGGTGCCGACGCGCGGTTTAAGCGAGACTTTCTAGACGTTTCGTTCGGCCATAGCTGTGGTGTGTGTGATAGATTGTGGTTTGTATACACACACACACAGTGTTTCTCACGTCTTTACATGGCGATGAGTGGGCGAATTAACGGAAGAATCGCTGGTTTACCGACGATTCACCTGGAGCTTCGCCCACTCATCATCATTCACCACGTGGATATGCTGTGACTTTTT
>JAZHYW010012173.1:0-28763 GCA_037355805.1 Ixodes ricinus
GTTATCGATGCGACTACCAAATTTAATGAAAGTCGTTGGTCACTGAAGGCATTACTACTCAATATTAAAAATAGAAAAAATATAGAAACCCATTTTTGTGGCTTCTAAAAAGCTGCAAATGCGATTGATTGAAAAAAAGTTCCATTGCGAGAACCGGAAGCATTCTGTGCGTGCGTCGTTTCGCTGTGTATCGTGGGGCTCGCGGGACGGCGATAGCAGCGGACGACGGGCGCGGGACCTCACTTCAGAACTGTCTGTTCGCGGTACTGGCGAATTCTGTCTGCCTTTAAAGAGAAATTTTGGGACTGATCGAAAGAATTGGTATTCATCCCGTACGACACGCCCGACCACCGAGCTCGATCGGTACGCGAAGACGTCGCTGAGCCGTCGTCTCCTTCCTCGTGGCCGAAGAGATCGCCTCGCGCAAACTTCAAGCTAACGACGCGTCTACTTTGCGTTGACTGAGGCATCGCGTACGTGATTTCCTTTACTAGGTGCGAATGTCGGCAATACGTGGTGCTTCCCGACTTTGACCCGGGGGTGCTTTTGCTGGAGTGAAAATCGGCAAGGAATTTCCGGAAAATAAACTTTCTGATTTGATTCTGACAATAAACTTGATTTGATTTGATCAACGAACCAAGGATCGTTAAGTGCATCCTTCCAACTGTCATTAAGCTCCACCTGTCATGTCCGGCGCGTTACAAGGTGTATGTCCCAATTGCAACCCCAGTTGCAGATGTGCCGTCACGGGACCCACGTCATGTAAACAAATAATTTGGGAATAACTGATCTTTATACATATACAAAACGATTACTACATTTCTTAAGTTCAGTATACTTTCTATAAATAAAATAAATAAATAAAAACAATGATTCAAGGTGGAATTAAAAGCAGTGTACTGCCCATCCCAGTTGAAACCGAAACGAAGCTATTTTTCACACACTGTACCGTAGTTACGACCGAATGAGACAAGACCGATGCGGCTTTGCAACGGCTTACAACCGGATGCGCCGCTGCGGAGCCGGTCGTTAGCCGTCACAAGAGGCATAAAAAACCGGTATTGTCTCATTCGGTCGTAGTCGGCTGCAAGTGTGTGGACGGGCCGTTACATGGACGTTTTAAAGGTCACTGAGTGACGGAAATGGCGTCTGATCGGTGCAGGCAATTGGCTCCACCAATCAGACGCCATTACGTCGCTTCTGTGTTTTTAAAACAGTACATGTAAATGTCCAATCTATCCATCCAGATGTCCCATTTTTTTCTTTAACAGTGATAATAAATTATTTATATGGACACTTTTCATTCAATATAAGCTGACAAAATATAATGAACGTCTTTTTTATTTTTATAGCAACGAAACTATGCACGGTGTGTGGAGGTAAACAAAAAGAAATGATGGCAGAACTTCTGGGGGGAATATGCTACTTCCGGTTGGCTATTGTTTTTGCTTATTTTTGAGGACCCCTAGTGAGTAGCGCGTGCTTTAAAAGTCTCACCGCCGAGGACTAACTGCGGTACTTCCCGAAATTTACTTATACGGGATCGACATCCCTCCCTGTTCGCTTGGGTGAAAAGAAAGAACACTTGTTTCTCAAGGAAATGACAAATCTGCCGAAGGTATCGTCGTGGGCTCATCTTCAGAACTACCTATTCGACTAGCATGGTAAATATATCTGAGAACAACTCAAAACCTACAAATCTCTAAACGCGTTCGACTACTTCGTGAACGGCAAGACATCGGCGGTAAGCACGTACACCTTCCCCAGGCGCTGGAGGTACGCGCCGAGCTTCCCCGCAGGGGTCACCGAGCCGGGTCTTGGTTTTAGCAGACTATCTTCTGAAAGTTTCTTTACGCTTCTTTTAGCGTCGACGCGAGTCTTTGTAATACACAATTTTGTAGTGTTTTGACTCGCTTGCTTTGTTATTCAAGGTTTCTTCCACAGATCAGCGTGCACAGATAATGATTGCACCTGTACGTGCCGTATCGGCCCATCGTTATGCGGAGATGGTCGGTGCCGCAGTTTCATCGCGTTTGTCGCGTCGCGCCATCTGTCGGTAGCACATTGAAGTAGGCTAGCACCGTCTGCCAATGCCGTCGTCCTGGCGATCACCCTGGCTCGGTGGCGTTGGTTGCGTCCATCGTCTCGAGATAATCGAGATAACGAATTCACTCGTGACATTTTGGTCGTGCCGAGACGCATCGACAACTTCAGTCTTTTACTATGGATACATAAAAATAGACTTTACAACACACCATCGAACAGCCGAAGTGCATATCCGATTAGAAACCCAAAGCGAAGGATGCCGGCCATAAGAACCAACTAAGGTCAACAAACTAATTTTTCAAACAACTAGAACTCTAAATAGAACGGATCTGAACATTAAATTTAACAACACGTTTCCTGGTTTTAAAAGGGATTGCAGAAGTTTGTTGGTTGGCAGTGAAATCGCATTCTGATTTGGATAATGTATTGCACCAATAACATAATCACTAGGTATAGCTAATTTCAAAGATATATGTTTTCTTTGTATACCTTCATCTGAACTTGCTGTTGATGCTGATATGTCGGAGGTGCATACGATCGCATTCTAGTTTTTTGTTTGTTGTTACTGTCTTCGGTTTTTCACGACCAATACTTACTGACGTTTATAGTGTTTTTTTTTTACCAAACGAATGTAGTGTTTCTTTTCCCTTGTTTCTTTGACTTGTTTTTCTTGTTTTATTTTATTTTGTATAATGTTTTGTAGAATCTGTTCTTATGTAACTATTTTGAGCTGCTGAACTTTAGGGGGCAGAGGCTTTGTCAGGCACCACGCCTTTATCTCTGCCCTTACGCGGCGAACCCGCAAAACAAATAAAGAAGAAAAAAAAACTTTCAGCCTTTCCACTCTTTGGTGAAGAAGGAAGACCAGCGGAGCTGTACAATGGAAAGTAATGGCCGGCCGCAAGTCGGCAAGCCAGAGTGGAAAGGCTGCCGCCATCTATGAGCGACGGCGGCAACCAGATACGTGGCTTGCCGCCGTCGCTCATAGATGGCGGTAGGTGTCCAGAGTTCGGTGTCTTAATTTCTTTGCGGGGGACACGATCCTGGGAAAACAAGCCCTGAACAACTCCGCTGTAAAAAAAAAAAGAAAAAAAAGCACGACACAATGTTATTTCTAGAGCTTAGCTCTCATGAAATTGCTCGCTAGTGAACCAAGAATCGTCGCGCACCCACCCAACCGGAAGTGGCGCGAACACCCCGCACAATCTGATTGTTTCGCACGAATTCAAGCAAGAGATACACAACGAAAGTCTTTTCGGCATCGACATTACAATGGCTGTGCTCGCCGAGAGGAGCTTCCACGACGTGCCGTGATCGCTTTAGCTGCAGCTCTAGCCCTGAATCACACCTCTTCCGACAATATTTGCTGCTACGATACTTTCTAGGTGCCTCCCTAACGTTCCGCAATTGTAAGTACTTCGCTGGCGCTGGCCATCGGCGGCAACGCGACGGACGCCATCTTTAGCTCTATTGGGGCGAACCCACATCAGTTAGGTGAGGTAGGTCAGCTGAGTTCAACTCAATGGTCATTAGCGGCTTGATGGCAGCTGGCGCTGCCGTGTAACGCATAAAGTTTACATAACAATCTAGGAGGAAAAGCTCCCATGCATTGGGGTTGCCTCGGAATGGCGGGGCATAGGACGAGGTCATCGGCGGTCCCAGTTGGTGGTCCGCTATGCCCATATCGCTGGCAACACCTTAATGTGCACAAAGAAGCAACAAAACATTATGTGAGGTCTTTACCTCGTCATTGTTTTAGCTTACTTTGCAGGAAAACACCGGAATCGCGCATTGTATAAAACCAAATAAAGTCGACAAGCGTTCAAGCAACGTCCACTCGTCGCGGCAAAATAATCACGCCTAATCTTTCGTCTGGCTTTGTTTCTCCGCTCTTCTATCTTTTTCTCGTTTTTTCTCTCGATACCGCCGATGTGAGGCGGTTAGGGTTTACCGCGCACAATACTTTGTCTCATCCTACGATTGGACTAAAGGCCAAAGCCACGGGCCGCCAGGTCCAATCACGTTCCACGCTACACTATGACATGCCTAGCATTGATTAGGGGTGGACAAATAACGCTTCGAACCCAAAAACGCTGCATCATTTCTGTAGCTTCGACACTGCAAACAGCCTTTTTTTTTGCAATGTAAAATTGTTGAGTCACTCAGTGCTATTTCGATTCAAACCACTGTCCCCAATCCGGATCAGTGATCCGAGACGCGGGGCGACTGATACGTGCATCAAAGCGCAATACGCAATTTCTAAGTGGCTCGTGATTGGACTCTGGCGGTCCGTAGCTTTTGCCTTTAGTCCATCGTAGGGTGAGACGAAATATAGCTGCTCTTGCCTTTACCCCCTGGTGTAACACTGCTCGATTGCAATTCAGTCAATAGTCGTTGGCTCAATGATCGTTGAAACGGTCCGTGTAACAGGGGCATAATACCCATGCCACACGATAAAAAATAACCGTCAGTTTCATCCAATGATATTATCCAATCGGCCAATCACCGTGCGCCACGCATGTCGCAGACAGTGCACCCGTAACGCTCGTAGTCAGGATCACGATCTGATTTGTCAATCACTTAACGTCGTTCGACGGAGCTCACATTAAATTTTATTACTTGGTACCTGTAAAATACCACTGTCAAGACCATTTCAACGCCAAAGTGAAAGAATGACACGCAAAAAGCAACAACAATAAAACAACAACTAGATGCTAAGTACGCAGATTGAACTTGTTCCAGGTCTACTCGATAAATGGCTCCCCTCTCGTCGTAAGCAGTCGCAATAGGTTGCAACGCACTCAGTCACACTTAAGCGAAAGCGCGTGAGTCAGTCCCTGAGGTCTTCGTGCACACGCTCCTCAACCTCGAGGACTATTCAAGGCTCGCACTGACGTCACACAAGCGGCAATTGCTGTGGCATTGCTGCTGAGCGCCTACTATCGGCAACAATATGAAAAGGAACGGTTCATTTCTCTTCTCTCCAGTTTCACGGCTCCCAGAACCTTCGATAAATCTTAAACTGTCAAACAGTATGTAGCTTGGGATCTTAACTTTCCGTTCTAGCCCTCGTCGGGACCGTAACGTGTTCCAAAATTGGCTGGTACGTCAAAAAAGCGAGGAAGCCTGTTCCCTCTCCTATTGTTGCTCATAGTACCTTGGGCCGCATACGTTTCAAACCGTTGAATGTTATTTTTTTTTTCGGCCGGAAGAAGTAGGAATGACCTCCGGCAAAATACGATCACGTCAAGTGTAAACCATGCGTTTGTTTTCAAACTGCTCCTTCCGTTCCTTGGAGAGTGTACGGAATCCCACGAGCCGGCTCTGATTTGTTCACCGCCTCGAGTGAGAAAAAGGAAAGAAAAGGTGGTTCGAACGGGCACCAAACACGCGAACGGCTCATCCCGACGAACACAGCGTGCATGCCAATTAACGCCACCCTCCACCTTCGTCGGAACGCCTGAGAGCGAGGACCCTCCCCGCCTGCTTTAACAGCGTCCGGCGACCATCGTCAGCTGATGTTCCTGATTCCGCGCAATCGATTACTACCCCCTTCTCTGGAAAGACGAGTGCCCGCTCATTCCCCTGCGAGCGTTTCAGTGTATAGCCTCGGCCCCCGCGCGCCGCCGCAGGGGCGATCGCACGGGCACAAGTTTGGGGGCGGGGGGGTGCGCTGGTGCGGCGGGCGGCCACCCGCCCAATTAATCGGATCCCTTTTGTCCGATCTCGGGTTTACAATCGAGTCAGCACTATAAACTCGATACCTCGACCACGAGTGGGAGCGCGCTTATCAATGAGCGCCTGCGGCCAGAGGCCATACCACCGAGATGACAAGGCCTGCTCCTTTCCCCCCACAAACGCCATCACTAGTGGCTCCACGATGCGCCGTCTAGATTGCGTCGGCATCTCCGCCAGCGCGTGTCGTAGCGTAGCGTGTTGGGGCTGGTCGGGTGATCCACTAACGGTGACGTCACTCGCAGGCCTTGGGTTCGCATCTTTCCTGGCGCACGATCTCGGACGCTCGCGTCCGAACCGGCGGCGGCGTTTCCCCGGGGATGGCCGGTGAGCAACGAACAAAGCCAAGATGCAGATTAGGGATAGCGGGCAACCCGAGAGTCTTGGCGAAAGAGAAAGCTAGGCGCGCGCGCGAGGGGAAGAAGACTCCTTCCTGTCCCATCTCCCCTGCATCGATCGGATATCAGTAATTTGATAGCGGAGCGCGGGGTCTTCGCCGAGCTCGTTGATGGTATCTCGCTTTCAGCGGTGGGCTGCGCTCTCGCGGACAAGCATTCCGGCGGCGGAGTATTTTACGCGTCGACAACGCGATAGGCTATGGGAGCGAGGTAGAAGGGAGGGCTGGGGCTTTAAAGCGCAGGGATCAGGGCCTGCCGAGCTCGTAAGGCTCCGATAGCCGCTGAACGACACGAGTGTTGGCGTGCTAGAGCAATACCACCTAGGAGACAAGGCCTGCGCGTGACGTCATCTTTCGTGGATCTCCGACCTGCCCCAGTGGCGAAAAGCTCGACGTGATTCACCGGAAAGCTGCAGAAGCCGCTGTCCTGCGATGCGCACGCAAGCTACTAGAGATGACGCTGGGGCCGGGGGAGGAGGTGCTGGCCTTGTCTGACGAGCGGGCTTTTGTGTTGGGGACTTTGGAGACTCGGGTTCTTTGGGAGTCTTGGAGGCATTGCGAAACTTCCCAAAAGGGCTCAGGAGGGATATCGCTTTTCTGGCGAAGTCGCTCGCGTACGTCGAGTCGGCGAAGTCTGTCGAGGCCTCTGGTTCCTTGGGTTACCGCAGGTCCACGGTTGTTCGCGAGGGTTGTCGAGTTTTGCATGGGGAGGCTCAAAGGGATTATACCTGGTAGGGCCCTTTCATGGTCCCGGGCTTTGTTCTACAGCTGAAAGAACGGGCGACATTTGATCTGCGGGACTATGCGTCCTTTGTTGTCGAGCCATTCGGCGTGAGCGGACATGTTCCGGTTGCGCTTGATTGCACACGTGGATATATGACGTCGAGACGAGGGAAATCGGAAACAAAACGGTCGTTGAGATTGGTGTTGACAGATATTGCGTAGTGAGGCGCATTAAACAGGTACGAAAACAAAGTTTTGGGGAGGAGGGCGCTGACACACGTGGTGCCATAGCGTGCCTCCATTTGCCGGCCGCTCCACTGACAGGGTGGAGACACCCGCCATATTGGGGCGAACTTTGCGATGCTCTCACCGGCGTCATATTGAGTCTATCTTTCCAGAACTTTCGCTAAACACAACGTTTTTGCACCACGACTTTGTCACACGCACTCTACAGGACCCACACCCAATGTGGTGCTAATACCGACCCCAGGCGCCATATTGTGGCGCTCCTTTGGCTCCATTGGTGTCTCCACCCTGTCAGCGGAAGCGGCCGGCAGATGGAGGCACCCTACGTTGCCATAAGCTGGAGTCAATTTGGTTGGTTACGGTTTCAGCGGGCTCTCGTCTGTGTTGGTTTGTTATGTATTTTTGACTTAGTTCTGTGTTATATAAATGTATCCCTTGTGGTGCAGAACCAATGATACAGTGGTAATGGTTCACCTTGAGAACTACGACGTAGTCACGAGCCTAAATTGTGGACGTTTGTTACGAATACCTTCATCTGATCATGTTCTTCATTCGGCCAGATTTGGTGGCGAAACTACTAAAACGATGCCGAGGGAGGATTACTGATGCCTACGGCCGCACTGGACTTACCCGCTGATACTAGTTTCTATTAAAATATACGAATCAAAAGACTAAGGCATAGAGGCACAGTGAAAAAGCAGGTCCACGACCTGTCTAACAATGTGCTACATCGCAGGGAACAAATGAACTCGCAAGTGCTCACTGTTCGGTTTTCGAAGACACCAACGTTTCGTGAAAGATTGCCGTCCGGAAAACTCCCTGTAATGACGCATGGAATGCTAAAAAAGAAGCGATATGTGTCTCCATCGGTTTCATTACAGAGATTAAGTACTCGAGAGATATTTTGATGGTCCATCCTAGGCCGAGTAGGACATTTTTTTTTTCAACTATCAGTCCTGCTAAAGTGTTCATTAGCAGTATTTCACAAGGTTGACCTTAGGAAACTACTTGATATACGGACATTTTGTTTCAGCGTATTGAGAATATGAGTGAAGGGACAAACCCGTCACTTGAAGTCTGACTGCTGTATTTCACATAATTTGCGAAATAAAACTAAATGACGCAAGAACATTGACCTCCAGCAGGCTTGGCTGAAGTCAAATGCCAGGCACCGCTTCATGGATTTGTGTAGACAGATCTTTATTTGTTTCGACAAATAGGCTTTTTTTTACTTTCAGCGGCGTCGAGAGTAAATTCGGCATCGACAACTTTGCACTCGAATGATTTCCATGCAGACGGCTTCTTTTCGGCATCACATATTGCGTGCCTCAGGCGCTTTTGTCAGGCACTCACAAGTTGTCTTTGACAAGTTTTTCACCCGGGGAGCCAATCCTGTGTGTCTAAATAAATTATTGAATTGGGTATCTTAGGAAAATTGAATTACTGCAGACATGAGACCGACCACGATTAATAGTTTCTTTAAATTCATAAATAAACAGATCAATCAAATGTTTAGGCAGTAAAAATGATTCCTCCAAATAATCAAAAGCAACTGCTTTGGATTTGTTATGAAGGCAAAGCACTTTCAAGAAACACATAGTGACTACTTGCGCTGACTATATTTGACTTTTTCTTTAAGATCATAAATGTTTGACCATGAATATAGCTTGCGCTTCTTATTGCGCCACCAGCACTTAGCCACTATCACTTAAGCGAATTTCCGCTGTCATAAATAACTGGCCTCTCAACCCTCGTCTGTCTTAAAGACATCTACATACTGAATTGTGCGCCAGTGCTAACGCCGATTCCTTTCCTCACAGGTATTTGGCACGCCGACGGTGAAAATAGTCATAGCCTGATATAAAACCAAGTGCAGAAGTTGTGCACATAATGATGGCACGCAGATAGGTAGTAAAAATAAGTTTTAGACGATACTTCACAAAGCAAGACCAAAAATCGCGGTAAAACACGACGAAAAACAAAGGAGAACACGAATATAACGCCTTCGCCAAGGCGCGGAGAGGAGAGAGGAGGGACGATTTGAAGCCACTGCATGGCGGTCGTGTCTCGTGATTCTCAGATGGCAGCGCCCATGTGACGGAGGGTGAAAAGGTTTATAGCACCGAGAGCGTGTGGCTAGTTCCGAACATCTCATTATCGCTTAGCGCCAATGGGATTGTGGCATTAGAACGTAAAAACTTTAAATAGATGAAGCATGGACATAACATGGCACACCTTGGGCTTCTTAACGTTTTTGGCGACTCTCGGAGGACAATGAGCAGCGGTCGTCGAGCAGCAGGCTCACCTTCTGGGTGCGAGGATTGACTCCGAGGATGCGCTGGAAGTACTGCGAGTGCATCGAGAGCACGGCCCGGTGGCACGGGAACTTGGCAGTGCCCATCACCACCAGCACGTCCGGGTTCTCGTTGCGCCGGCACTGCAGACTGACCAAAGATGGGCACTCGAAAGAGAAAGAAACAAAATGTACCGGAGTCCGCTGTGACACCGAGCACGACGTGAGACGTCGTGAAACGTCGTGTTCCGTGTCACATCGCAGACTGTTTTGCGTTCGATCTAAACGTATTTTTATTCTGTTCGTTCGCAGAGCTCTTTCTGTAGATTGCAGCGGTTGGCTCTCCCAAATTGCCTTGCAGAAACTAACATTTTAGAATGTATGCTGGGAGGGCAGGTCGTTTGCTTCTTGCGCAAACGTTGCGGGGACGTCAGAGCGACGCCGAGCTATGATTGGCTTTGGGTATACCCATCTAGCATTGGGTATACCTCAATGCTAGATGCCTCGTGGACTACCCACTATATTTTTCAATCAGCCAATAAGAGCTCGGCATTCTGACATCATCAGACGAACTTGCGGTCCGCATACCCTTCGATAAGAGCCTGGCAGCTTGGCGACACTGTACCCTCTGTGCAACCTTGCCTCTCTGCAAGGAGCAGGCCAACTTTCTCGCCGTAGACTTTAACACACTGGTCGAATAGAAGTCATCGATACAAGTTCACGCTTCACGTGTGTACAAGTACCGACAACCAGTGTTGCGCGAATGCGCAAGACACGTGCCACGAGCGGATGTTGCACCGCCATATGATTCGAAGGGACGCCCATTTCGGTGCTGCGCCACAGTCTGCTTCGAAGGGCCACACGAGTCAAGCGTTAAGTGCATTAGTGAATTCGACCACGGTCCTTAGATTACTTGGTATGGAATCCTTTGGTTACGCAGAGGGAAAGTCTTTCCTACGGACAAACCGAAGGACCAGAAGGCGCGCTGCCGACGTTAGGAGTCGAGTAATCAGATCGCTCGGAGAACCGTATCGATATAGGTAGGATCAGACGAACCATTGTCGAGAAAGTCGCTGGATGCAACTACCTACTTTTTTTAAATTAAACCACACGCAACCGTCGAAAAGATGGGCGATTGAAAACGCCATCTATACACGTGTCTTCTGGATAATGTTTTCTTTTTTCTTGTGTCTCGATCTTTTTTTAAAATTTTACTCGCATCACCACCACAATTGGCTTTTGGGGACAAATGGTGACAGGGTGGAAACCACCGAAGATTCCATACCAGTAAGTACTTTATCCAAGGTCCATGATTTGACGCTACTCGTCAAAGGAAGACAAACACGTCAAGGGCTTCACATTCCAAGGTGCGTTCCAGGCGCCCTAGTTTCCCGCCGGAGCGTTTGCGGGCGAGCACGCACCCTGCACCCGTAGGCGTGACGGATCTGACCGCCTTCCGGTACGCATCGGACTGGTCCACGGGAAGCGACCCGATAGAGCTGGACTCCGTGAGGGAAGACAGCAGCAGGCTGCTCTCGCTGTCGGCCGCCCACCGGGACGGCCCTGCGAGGCGACGCGGTCGCCGCCAGAGCCATTAATGCGTGACAGTGGCGTAGACAGACGAAAGGAAGTCGAAATGGCTCATCCCGCCCTTTACTCTTCACGCCCTGATCTAAGCCCCTTCCCCTGGTTCCGCTAGGCAAGACAGGGATCGCAACCATTCCAAGGTACGATTGCAATGACACTCCATAGAATATTGGTTTCGTTGCAAAACGTGCCACCGGTCAAGAAGTAACGGGTGGCGGCGAGAACTGCGACCACATAACTATACGGACGCTTACCAACCCAATGTAAAAACTGCGCCTTCGCCCCCCCCCTTCCCTTTCTCCCAAACGTCATCACTATGGGATTCACGCAGCGCCGCCTAGCTATACTGTGTTCACCTTTAGGCTGAGACTAGAAGCTCCACCTTCTGCGCGAGTTCCCTGGCTTCCGCAGTGCTTTGGTTGCGCGTGCCTGCGAGTTCACACTTGTGTTAGCAAGGGCAAAAGCTCGCGTTGAAGGCGGAGCTTCTAGTCTCAGCTTAAAGGGACACTGACAGGGTATTTATGCTCGCCAAGGTTTTCATTTGCACATGACATTTGTGAGTCCAACTACCCAGAACAGAATTTGAGGCTCGAAAATCGTTTTCTTCCTGCCCTAAAACCGCCGTCCGAGAACTGGCCGGTTTGACTCGCGCTCATTCTTTTCTTGGTGGTCACGGGCCGTTTTCTATGGTTTAGACACAGGCACCAAATACAATCAAAGTCGTGGGTCATCTAAAGCACACACACAAGATTAAATATAGAAAAGGAATACGATACCCATTTTTTTGTGGCTTCTGAAAAACTGCAAATACATTGATTGGAAAAAAAAAAGTTGCGCAGCTACGTGACTTTTGCCAACTCTCTCATCCTTTGTTTCTTCTTCCTCCCCAGTCCAGTTTCGGTTTCGGTTTCGAGCAGTGGCGTTTTTTACTCCATTAAAAATCTACAGTGACGCTGTAGCAAAATGTTGATTGGGCAGTCTTCTGACACCATAATAAATCACCTATGACAAAAAAAAAACTTTTGGGGGTGTCAGTGTTTTTTTAAGGCTGAACGCAGTACAGCGTCAGCATCGTGCCCAGCGCGTCGTGCAACATCTCACAATTATTGTTGTTGGCGTTCCAAGGGACGACGTGCCTGGAACGGGTTCCTTTTAAGAATAACGGAGGAACACCGCCGTTCCATCTTGCATCGATGTAACTGGAACAAGAACTCGTCATGTTTTCGAGGGAATGAAAGGATTAACGTCATTCCTTTCCTTTTGTGTACCTGTCTACAATTTCACCCAGATTTAGTAGGTATTAAGGCTTTTTTATCATCAATTATTTCAACCTCCGACTTGAAAGGACAAAAAAAAATGTCCGAAAGATTGACGAAAAAAAAAATGGCGGCTCGACACGTAGCTTGATGTAGATGTTTTAACTTGCTCGCTTTATTTTTTCTACACGTTATTCAGTACAATATTGCATTAAGATATGCAAACACCATGTTAATGTTACGACACGTTCCAATCTTTGAAATGCATCGGGAACGCGTTCCTTTTGAACCACTGGAACTTGTAACGGGGAATCCTTCCAAGATTAAGAAGGAACGAGGAACCAGCTTGTGTTCCTGTTCTATAAGAACGTGTACAACGCCGCTCACAATGAGCGCGACTCTAGCACGCGGCGACATCAAGACGGACTCGTCAGCCGCTTTGCGGCAACTCTTGTCGAGCTGCAGCCTGTTTGCCGCTTGGGGGGGGGGGGGTCCACTAATGATGACGTCATACACAAGCCTTGTCTTCTAGCTGGTCTTGCTCTTACCCATGAAAGCCGCAGTGCACGAGCTCGTGAGGTAGGAGCAATTCCTGGGGCTCGGGTACACCATGTCCTCGATGTAGCAGGCCTTGATGGACCAGTCTTCCAGGGAGATCTTCTCCGGGATGTCCGGCAGAACCAGGGGACACTGCGCCCTGGCACGCCGTGAGCTCGGCGACTTTATGCCTGGAAGAGGCGCACACGCTTTGCCAACACACTTCATGCAAACAAAACGCGGCGGACAAAAAAAATAGAGAACAAAAAGTCTGACCCTTTTGATTAATGTAAACGGCTATGCGACACCAAAAGATGATAATGGTTGAAGCTGCGGCAGCCAACGTATCAAAATCAATGATCTTGAACACTTTATTTGAGTAACGTGTTAGCTGTTGAATGAGTAGTTTACGCTGTTAAATATAAGCACTTCGTTCCCTATAGCCTAAGGTTACCTTAGCTGGGGACTTAGCGGAGTTGAGCTCGGGAAGCGGCGGCAAAGCGTCAATGCCGACAGCAAGCAGCAATACCTATGACCAAAATCAGTATCATCAGCACCACCCGAGCTTCGCCCCAATCAACATCATTCACCACGTGGAGATGCGGTCATTTTCTTCTTTTTTTAGGCTTTATGCTTTGTTCATGATATACTCCACGCAAAGGAGTTACTGAGGTGTTTGTGAGCAGGCCACGGGTTTAGCCGCAGGTCCCTCACAGCTTCTTATCTTGCGCCTGGTGCTACCTTTGTTTTTCGAGGGGCCAATAGCATAGCAAGAAAGCGAGCACGCAAATGACCGAACTCGAAACACGTTCGAGGTAGTCATGTGCTCTCAGCAATGCTGCGGTGCCTGGATGGCGTTTCGGCTGGTGTGCTTAGCTTCCTATTCCGCCTACGCATCGAAAGTGGTCCCGCAGTGACAACAAATGAAGTTACAAAAGCCAGAGTGTCACGTTGTCGGATATCACGACCCCGGGGGATCGTTCTAGAAGACCCGGCAAAAAGTATGATTGAACGCGAGTGTCGCTGTTACCGGGGAGTCCCAACTCGTGACCGCTAAAGCTTCCTTGGACAGTCAAGCTCTATAGATCAACCTACAACAGAACAGGCGTCTGCCACATCCACGTCTGCTGCACGCGCCACCGCCAGGATCGTGGCAGGCAACAGCATGACATTTCTGTGACGTCATCGGGCGAAAATCTAGGGTTCACTTTTGAGGACGCAGTGAAGACACCCGTCGGAGACGCTCCCCGGGCACCAAAGTCAAACTATGCGAAGCGAGCGTTCGCCCGATTTTTGAGCAGGGGTCTCGGTGGCGTGAGATCGCCGAGCTCGGATTGGCTCCGATTGGAAGGATAGTGGGTAGACCTGGAGGCAGCTAGCCTTGTGGTCTACCCACTACCCTTCAATCAGATCCAATCGGAGCTCGGCGTTCTGACCAGTCATTGCAACCTCACCTGCGCAAGAAGCGGACAAACTTACGCCCCGCTTATAGTCACTGACTGGCAGTCTTGGGTAAGTTACTTTTAAAAAAAGTAATTCGTTACAGTTACAGTTACCTTCAGAAAAAAAGTAGCGTAGTTACCGTTACAGTTACCGCAACAAAAAAGTAGCTCGTTACAGTTACAGTTACTTTTAAAAAGTAACGACGTTACTTTTCAGTTACTTTTCTGTAACACAAAAAATTAAGAAAAAAACTAGAAAACGGCCCTTACAAAGTTTTATTGCATAAAATGAAAAAAAGTACGCTTTTTACTTCATATTGTAACTTAGCAGCAGTTGCTTCTCGAAATTTGTGTTTGAAAGTTTCCAAGCCAGAGTAGTTGCGCAAATCAAAATGCAAAACATGCGCGAGTACCCTCCGCGTGTATTGTTGTTTCAAGGTTGATTCACCCGATTAAACAGCGTTTGCACAGAAAAAAAAACCACAACATAGATAGTGCTTCAAAACACTAAGATGTAAGTGTTCAGTCACAAAGTACAAGCGCGTGCGTAAAGATAACTAGATTTTTTTATCAAATATACACCTGGGTATATTCGGGTCGTGTCTCGCGACAAAGAACGTATTCCCAAGTTTGTGCAAGGCCAATTTGACACTCGAAATGTCGGAACAGTCGATTTGGAAAGTGCAAGATGTACCTAAATAGTACTCGTTCAGTGATATATTATTCATAAAATGCTGAAAAGTAACGACAAAAGTAACGTCGTTACTTTCATCGTTACCTCAGAAAAAAGTAACTCGTTACAGTTACAAGTTACCAAAAAAGTAACGAAGTTAGAGTAACGCGTTACGATTAACGCGTTACTACCCAAGACTGCTGATTGGGTCAGAAAGGGAGAAAATCTCTTTTTGATGCCCAGGCTCCGGGACGCCCTCGTTGCCTTCCGCCGTGCTTTGTCTGTGCAAGCTCACGAGATACCGAAACGTTATCAATGGTAGCAAGTTCGCGTTGGAGGCGGGACAACGGAAAGACCTCCCTGTCCTTCGCGTCCTGCCAGTGACTGTGGCTTCCCGTGCGGAAGGCTCGGCTTCGTCCGATTGACGCCAGGGGGGCTATGTTGCGCTTTTGGACTCCCAGGAGACTAGGAAGAGGGAAGTGACGTAGGTGTGAATGAACGTATCTCGCATCGCGAAACTCACCGTCATCAGCGACTCCACCAATCAACATCCAAAGAGCGTTGTTGACGTCACTTCCCTCTTCCTAGTCTCCTGGGAGTCCAAAAGCGCAACATAGCCCCCCTGTTCCCTCACCTGAAGCGCTTATGGAGGACAGGGTGTGGAGAAGCGTGGCGATCTGGCCCGTGTCTTCGGTGCTGTCTCCGACGTCAATGCCTTCGTGGGCCAAGAAAGGCTGCCCGAGCAGCGTCGAGTCTCTGCTCCTCGAAGGCTGCTGGCCGGCCATTGCTGCTCTGTCTGCAACTTCTTCCGAGGCTCTCGTCCCACAGGCCTAGCCCGCCAAGAAGGAACGACGACGGTGGCTCGCCTCGAGCGCACGAGGCATCAGGCCGGTCTCGTGTGCTCGTCGTCTTTCTCTTAGAAGTCGCCGGCATTTTTTTTTTGAGCCGATGAAATGAAAGTTAGGGATGCCCATTTGATTACGCACCTTGAGTGCCTATCAAAAGCTCTGCATACGCGTTTTTTTTTTTAGAATTCAGCAAGGAGACATTCCCACTCGTAATACCCCACCCCACCCACGCCACCTAGAAGATAAGGCCTGCTCATAACGTCACGCAGTGATGGAGGTGCTGCTCTATTTGCACCAAATCAGTGCCCAAACGAATGTCCGCCAAATCTTGCGCCAAAATAATTTTTTTTGCTAGGAATTGCGCAACAGCTGCGCCTAATAGGGTTCAGCGCTGAAAATAATAATGCATCTTTAGTTGCCTTCAGTATTCGGAGAAGTAGGGAGAAAATAGAAATGGGTACCAATATGTATTTTACAGTATCTCTACTTACTGTGTAGTTTGTCTCATCTAAAACGTGAAACACACGCGAGCAAAAATCGCGTCGCATTGCACACGCCGCGCGGCGTAACCATAGAAACCACCAATGACAGCAACGTATGTATGTATGTATATTTGCGGCGCAATCTCTTTGTATCGAGAGTCTTGTAAGACACGCCAATAAAAGCGAAAAAGAAAAACGAATAAAAAAGAAAACAACGAAAGAGAAGTGGTTAAACTCTCTCTCGCCTATGATCATGCCGCAGGAAAGGCTACACATGCTGGCTCCTTGCTCTGGGGTACATCACCTCGGCGGCCCTAAGCTCTCGTGCGTTAAAGCTTGGCTCCCAACGCTATGAGCTCGCGCTTCTAGCCTTCTCCTGCGGTACAACATAAGGTGAGGCGCGGAGTGCTTAGCTAGTGTAGTCATGGTGCCACGCCTCTCAGCGGCCGCGAAACGATGCGATTTTTGCTTAGGTGTCATGTCATGATGTAGCGTTTTGGGGCTGTTTGATCGGTCCCACAGGCTCGTAGCGTCGGCTGCGCTGTGACGTAAAGTCAAACAAAAACGTCTCGTCATACGCGCCTGCCAGCTGATGCTCTGCCAGGTTGATCGCCGGCATCGTCTATCTTTCCCGACGACGTCGACGATGTGAGGATATAAAAATCGTGAGGAAACTTTGCAAAACAGTAGGAGGGAGGATACTGTGATTAGAGAGAACCAGGGTCTTGTATTCCTGATGAGACCCTTTGATCACCATGTCTGCCATATACCTCAGTGCCGTGGCTACAAGGTACCGTGCATGGTACTTGAGCCGCTGTCAACCTTCACCACCTCTCACCAAGCGCGCGCGTCGAGCTTCACCACTTTGCACCGGAGTGCTAGGAGCAGCGGCCGACACGAATCGTTTGCTGAATTTTCTTTGTATTGTACGAATATTTAATCTTGAGGGATTACCTTTTTTCTCATCGACATTTATTTTCTCATTTTAAATTAGTTTCTAAGGAAAAAAAAAAACAACTTTTGCGCGTGGTATTGGCAGCTGAGAACTCAATAAATGCAGTATAGCCAAACCTTGTGTAATACGCCTCGTTATTTAGGTCCCAAAGAACGAGTAATTTGTAAGCCAAACTTTGACTGTATCACGATTGGGGGAAAAGGGGTTGATGAAATTTGAATAGAACTGCTGGAAGCGTTTGAGGATAGGAAAGGAAGGTGCAACATGCGTCAGTCAAACTTCGGTTTGTTTACATAAAAATGAGGTAGCCTTTTTGAAGCACGTGGGGACGCGATTGTGATGTAGGTGGTTTGTTCGATGTATTTTTTTCTTTTTATTAAATAATCAGTTGAAGTCCAGCGCTTGTCCCGTCTACACCTTCCTCGTCTTTGTTATTTGCGCGTTTTTCGGAGTTGTAATTTTCACGTTGAATCGCCGTCTCCACGGGGGGATCGGTGGCCGAGTGGGCTAGCGCACAAAAGCTCGGAGCACGTGGAGCGAAAGCTTGCGCTGCAGAACCCAGAGATCCTGGGTTCAATCCCCAACCCTGCCCGTTTCGATCTGGATGAGCATCGTACCGGCGTGCGGTCGTGTATCACTACTGCGTGGTGCACGTTAAAGACCCCAGGCTAGCGGTTGTAGTGCACTGGCTAAATTTCTCATCTACAGCTAATACACCAGACGCCCATTGGAGCCGACTAGCTTCCGGCTGTATAAACATGCACCATAGCCTCCCGTATACTGACAAAGCCAGGCAGATCGCCACGAGAAGTGGCCGCCGAAATTGAAAAGGTGCGCAAAGAGCCCTCGCAGACAACGAATGAGAGGAGAGCCTAAAGCCCCTTCATGTTTCAAAAGTAGCGTAAGGTGCGTCGATGCACGAGGTACGTACAACGTGCAGCTCTTGGGAAGATCATGGCGGCACAGCGCAGCACCGAGTTAGATTTCAGACGCCATCTTCTTCCCAGAAGTGGCGCGGGGCAGGTGTCTCGAGCATTTCCACAACAATGAATGGCGCCGTTTTTCTCAGGTTAGAGGGGTTTAGGAGAGCATAGGAGGAGAGCAGAGTTGGGCGTATGCTTCCACGTGCGCCGCCCTTTAAGACCTATTCGCGAGATTCGATCAGGGGCGGATCCAGAGCTCCGTTTTGGGTGAAGGGGGGGGGGGGCGGGAAAAAATGTGTTTTTTTTTTTTTTGGGGGGGGATTTAAAGTAGATAAACAGGCTCCGGTTGCGCCTCGTTTTAGCCGCCGCAGAATCACACTGCGCCGACGGCCCCTAGATGTGCGCCGCTGCACGACCGCTTCAAGCCGTGCTTTGAAACCGACGCCGCGGACATTAGTCTCGGTTGAAGCGACGGAGTGGTTCTCCAAGCTCAGAGTACAAGTGTGCCTGCGAGGTGCGACCTACCCGATTTTGAACCCTCGTCCTGCGAGTACCGAGCCTTCTACCACCTGGCAGGCCGGTAGTCGGTTTTAATTTCGGGGGGGGGGGGGGGGGGGGCGGGCGGGTCGACTTTGCTTAGGGGAGAGTGGCCGCCCCCGTCGACCCCCCCCCCTTGGATCCGCCCCCTGGATCCGATCACGTGAGGAGCCGGATCAAGTGCTGTGCTGGAAAGTAGACGTGTGCATGCGCCCCGCCGAACGTACCCCTGCTTTTGAGCGCTCCGCGCGCCTCGAACGCGCGGCGCCGCTATTCGCCGAATTCAGTCACGTGAGGAGCATGGATCAACATGCCGTGCAGGAAAGACGGCGCTACGGGGATGAACGCGCAACTCTGGCTCCCGTAGGGAGCCTATACAGGAACTCTAGGAGAGCCTAAAGCCCCTTCATGTTTCAAAAGTAGCGCAAGGTGCTTCGATGCACGAGGCACTTGCAACGTGCATCCCTTGGGAAGATTATGGCGACACAGCGCAGCACTGAAGTGGATTTCAGACGCCATGAATCTCCCAGTATCGACGCGCGGCACGTGCCTCGAGCATGTCTACAACAATGAATGGCGCCACTTTTCCCGGATGAGGGGCTTTAGGAAGCCCTGGAGGCCACGTGGCGGGCGCCTTGCTGCGGCGAGACGCCGAAACACACTTCTCCAGAGCAATGGAATGTCCGCTCGTGCTCCTCGCGTTCCTCGCGCTACCGCTTCTTTTTCGTCAAGTTTGAAAACCATGTTGCGGGTCCTGGGCGCTGCGAAAGCTGTGCGCTGACGTCCAGGTTCCCCAAGAAATGCTCTGCGCTACGAGATCCCCGCGCTTCAAATCTACGACCGGGCACTCTATGGCTCCGTCGTCGAACTGCCGGGCTTCGTGAGTATAGAGGAGGCTATGCATGCACACAACACAATTATTAGATCGATCTCACCAGTCAGTTTTGTTGCGCCGCCGCTGCCGGCATGCATCGTGGGAGCTGTGGTTTTTCGGCACGCGCGAAGACTCCGCTGGAAGTCTCCACGAGTAGAGCACCTGACGGCACAAGCTGTCTCGTGCGCTGCCGGCTGCATCCTACGGACTACAGTTATGGCGGTGTCACGCATGCGTGGAACGCTTAGTGAGATCGGTCAATTACGTGGAAAAAACGCGAAGTGTGCTATTTGTCAAGGGGCTTTGAAGAGGGCATAATGTTTATTGATACTTCTTTTTACAAGTAACTACAACCAATACAAATGACAAAGCCCATTCCGTTGGAACGAAATGGCGTCATTCAGTTCAGTCTTGTTCTGTGCGTCGCCATTCGCTTCCTGAAAACCCGCACAATCACGCAGTCGGCTCTTCAAAATGTCTTTACTTGTAAGAAGCTCTTATCAGGAACTTTAAAAGGACAGTTGTCTGTGGCGGCCCTTGTCGGGCTACGGCGTATCTCGTGTGCCCCCAGCCAGAGAGCGTGCCCGGGCACCCCCGTTAGCATCACACTGGCCGTCAATGAGAAAGAAGTTCCGCGACATTACAGAGACGCGAGACGGCGGCCCCGAAGGGTTGCTCGAGAAGCGGCAGGAGAGTGCCGCATGACGCCGACATGATTCAGCGCAGCAGCAGAGGCAAGGCCATGCGCGCAAAGAGCCCTCCCGGGCCCCTACGGCATCCCGCGCTGGAAGAGGAAGGTGCCCGATCGAATGGGCTCTGCCCAACTCTCTGCTGCTAGACCCTGTCTCACCTTACGGCGGAGCGCAACAGACGCTACGACCCATCCTAGCCAATCCAATCCAGGCACGACTTTACGGGCCAGGTCTGGGGGGGGGGGGGGGGAGGTAATATCACAAACAAATGTGACGTCACGGGCACTTTATTTTTTTTTGTTGACCTAATATTTGCCATTTTACCGAATACTAAACATTTCTACATAGTAAAAGCTAGTGCGTGTCGTTTTTCCCTTAAAACGTGTTGCCCTGGGGTTTAGGGAGTGGAAGGGAGGGAGGGCGGACGCCCCCTTCCCTTAAAAGGGTTGCCCTTGGGGGGCCTATGAGGGGGGACACCCGCCATGATGAGAGAATTTTCTGCAGACATATGTAACATATCTGCAGACAATTTTCGGATGACCAATGCGACCTTCATAGAAGAAGACACGCAGCTCAAACATTGTCAGCAGACTGTGTCTTGTAGTATGTATTTGCAGTGCGATCGCGGCCTATAGGCAGGGGATAGCGACGCGCGGGGACGCGGTCACGTGATCCGTTCACGGCACTGGATTGGCTGGGATGGCTCGTAGCGTCGGCTGCGGTCCATCGCAGGGAGACGGAGCCTAGTCGTATAATAGAGAACGCCAGGAACTCCGGATTGCACCGTCGAGGCCTGCCAAAGAAAGATGGCGCCCGCTGCCCCGGTAACGAATGGTAATCGCGGCGCCGTTCCAGCGAGGCTCTCCTAAGATGGCTGCTCTTGGTGCGCTAGTGGGGGGCCGTTTCTCCGGCGTCTCCTTATTTCGACGGTCTTTCGTTCGGGCGTGGTCTTTGGGGAGGGTTGCTTCTTTCCGCCGCACTTTGTGCCCTATAGACCCCTCTCCGTCGCCCAGTGTATCCTGCATCCATGTCCGCTTATTGTCACACTCTCCTTTTTTGCTATGGTCGACTGATCTTGGCAGCTTTGAACCAAGGCCGGCTTGTTAGAAACACAATGTCAGCTAAGACAGCGCGAAAGAAAGCACTGCCAAAGCTGGTACACGAGCGGAGTTTCCCGTAAAGTCGAGTCTTGGCAGTCTCTCTTTCCACGCGGTCTAAGACGCTGATCTTACGAAACCGGCAGTGGTGTGAGGTTAGTCCTGTTGGCATAAACAGTGCTGTACGTTGGGATGTCGTCAACTTGCCGAGGTTCGAGTTTCTCGAACTTTCAAGGCGAAGTTCGGCAGAAGCCTGACTAAAGTCGGGCTTTCGTGCCCATGCGCGAAAGTTCGAAAACGAGTTGACGCGACCTAGAAGCTTATATGATCGCTTTTATATTGCGTAAATAATTGAAACAAGCTACCGAATATATTATTGTTTTCCCCCAAAATTTCAAATTTTGCGTAGAAGTTGGTTAACACTGTTCAAAAGTGAAATTTCGAATTTTGTCAAAAGTTCGAAAGTCTTCGCCGAGCCAGTCGATCTTCGAGGTTTCGACATCGAACTTCATGTTCGACAAAAGTTTGCGACGTTCCCCTACGCTTTTGACTGGGTAGAGGCAAAGCTAGCTGCATTTGTCTCTACTCACTGTTGGAACGGGTTCGAACGCGAACGCCAAAGGCCGACGTTCGGAGCTCGAACGCGTTCGAGGAGTGAACAGAGACAAAGGCAGCTAGCTTTGCCGTCTATCCGCTCATCATTCCTACCAGAGCTCGCTGTTTCGACGTCCCCCGCGCTCTCGTCTCCTCCTCTCCCACAGTTTCTACCCGTATGCGGAGAGCAAGTTCGTCTGCTTGTTTCGCAGGATTATATGGTGACGTCAGAAAGACGTCGAGCTCTGATTGAGCTCTGATTGGAAGGATAGTGGGTAGACCTTAAAGTAAGCTGCCTTGAGGCCTACCTTCTATCCTTCAATCAGAACCAATCAGAGCTCGACGTTCTGCACAGCCCCTGCAAAAGAAGCAGACGAACTTGCGCTGCGAGTGCAAGAGGAAGTGACCTGCTCTCGCAGCAGTGCTGTACTTTGTAAGCTAGGCCAGCCTTGACACGAGACGCCGAATGTTCCCAAGCTTTGGGTCCTCTGTCGCTGGATCCTGGGAAACTAGCGCCAAGCTCCCCGTTTGGTATGAGCGACTTCTCCTCGACCTTTCTATTGTTGGTGAGCCGATCTGAATCGGCTGCTGACTGCGAGCTTTATAGAGACGTTTCTTGAATACAGAAAATTTGTCATCCACAGACCGGCGAAACAAGCGCACATCGTCGCACCTCCATCACCAGATGCGGCGCCAATGCTTGGGGCATCGGAAAATAATTTTTCTGTCTTTAAATACGCGGGAAAAACAGTACCATAATAAGAAATTTGTAGAGATAAGCATGATTGATAAGTGGATTGCGCGCACAGTGCCAACACGCTTTCGAAGCTTCGACCCTTTCGAAGCTTCGAAGATTGGAATGCCCGAACTGGCGATTTGTATGACAACTGAGACCGATGAGTCTATTACCTTGCCAGGTTTTGCCGTCTGTATATCAGTATGTGTTAGCGCCCGGCTAGCTGGCAGGAAAATCAATGGCGTTATACTTCCTCAAGGTCCAGTGAATTTAGGGGCCCCTATTCTAAAACTATCTGTTTTTGAAGTGGGCGACCAAACGCGTCGCTGTGGTCGATCTTCCCTACTTGACCAAGGAGTCACTATGACGTCTCCAGTATGATGAATTCTGCTTGCAATCACGTCAATCACAAAAATACCAGATTGCCGCATCTTTGACGGTTTCGGTTTAAGGGTGAGGTGACATCGAGCTTCCATCGTGCATTTTGTATATATATTTGAAATCGACGCCGGAAATCGATACTCACAGATATGAACTGTCAAAGGGAACCACCGAAACATCTCGTCGCCAACAGCTATTGATATCGCCCGCCGTTCTAGTCAGAATTCTTATCGTAATTTTCGCTCTTCAATCCTCCCACTTTCTCGCGGGGCTTCGGACTCCTTCGTTTGTTTCGGTTCTCCTCTCGTTCGTTCCCGCAATGGCTCCGTCGTTTGGGTGGGGCCATCGTCGGCGTGGCTGCTGACCGTTGTCCGCCTTCTTGCGTCGATGGATGCTTGGCTCACCGGACCCCGCTCCGAGAAGTCCTCGGGACTCAGCCGCCCTCTCTCGGGCGCCGCCGTTAACGGGACCGTTCTCAGTCTCGGCATTTTATTGGTCTATTATCCAAAGTAATGACTCGATCCGCCGCGACCGACCGTCCCATTAGACTATATAGGCTGGATGGAGCCACTACAATAAAATCCGCCCGGATATACCGGCACTCTATTCCCCGATCTCCTCTTGGGCGCCGCCATGTTGGTGCTCAGTGCAGAGCGGGCGCAACTCGTCAAGCGTGACGTGCAAAAGACGGGCTGTTCGCGGAAGACACGACAACAACATTATCTGCGGACAGGCGACAAACATGTTCGTTTTGCTGCCTACATAAGTAACATGTCTGCAGAAGGGCTTTGAGCAATCTATGGGAAAAGCAACTAGCCTCAGACAGTCTTTTTGTTTGATGTGTTATTAGCGTGCGTTATGATTCAAGAATGCGCCTTTCTCTGAGCTTTATAGATGGCTCGTGAGTTGTCAGTAAGCACGGGCCATATCGTTTTGCTAAATGTCGCGAACCTCTTTCACGTGTTTGAGAAGCGAAAGCCTCAATTCCTTCGATCTCAAACGAGGCTTGCCCTGTCCGGTTTGGATCTGGATGAGCATCGCACTGACGATCTGTCGTGTATGGCTACGGCGTGACGCACGTTGAAAGCCTGGCTAGCGGCGGTTACTGCGGCGCGGCTAAATTTCTCGTCCCCGGCGGAGACACCAGAAGCTCACTGGGGCCGACAAACTTGCCGCTGCCCTAAACTCACATACATCTAGAGATATGGCGAACTTTCATCGAATCTAAAGTTCGAACAGTTCAACGAAACTTTCAGAAATCGGCAACTTCGACAAAGTTCGACTTATGGACAGTGTGGCCCGACTGGTACGCAATTTTTGTAAACAAATATTTGATGACGGGTTTTTTTTTACAGTTTATAAAATTATCGCCAGTTTCTACACAATATTAAAGCGAACACGCGTACTTTTGCTGCTGTAGTTAGTTTATTAATATGAAACAATAATACGACATACGAAATAAACATTGCGCTCTTCCTCTGCCTGGCGGCGTGAGCTAGCTTCGAATTTTCGAGCATTGCACAAAGTCAAACTTGAGTCGAACTTTTGTCCAACGCTGCGTTATAAGTTCTAATAAGTCGAACCTGGTCGAACTGCATCCTCAGTAGGTTTCACGACATCCTTACGCGCAACACTATGTTTAATGAAGGATCCCCGTCAGCGCGGTCGTCGATTGAGACGGGCAGGGTCGGTCGGCGACCGATGACGGCTCCCGACAGGTCGCTTCCGACGCGGATGCCGGTCCGGTCGGCGCCGAAGGGGACTCAATAAATCTATCGAGACCACTTGAGGCTCCGGCATGACTCGGCGGAGCGAGCGATACCGCCCTCCGTCTCTCGGCTTCCATTGATCGACCGGGGATGTCCCCGCCGGGGTGTGGTTGTTGCCCGAGGAGGACAACGTCTTTTAGCGGGGCCACTCGAGACCGTGTTTATCACGCTCCAAGGGTCGTGTCAGAGGTCGCTCTTCGGTGCCGTTGACCGGCCCCTCAACGTGGTTCCAAAACAAACCTTCTCTGTTCTCCGTAGGCTCTTTGAGGTGCGGACGCCGGAAGAGCCTTCCGCAGATGCAATTTATTAAGTTATTAGACACTTTAAGAATAGATGACCTCAATGCTTTGGGTCCCCCGAGCAGCTTAGGGCGTCGCATTGCGCATGTTCAGGCGATGTCTCATGTTTTTCAAAAGGCGCAAATAAAAATAAAATAAAAACTAGTTTTGTTTAGAGAAACGTTTAGGAGGATGGGGCAAAAGGTGACTAATGCTGCCTGACTAGGTTCCATACTCCTGTACTGTTTATTCGCGCAGCAGCTTAATATGTAAATACTAACTGGACATAAAAATGCGACTTAATAATTAACAAAAAAAACTACATAGAATAACACTTCTGCCGTGCCAGGGTTATTTCAATATTTTATACTAAAGTTTAAAAAATATTTTTTTAAATGGCTTTAAATTTGTGTATTGTTTTGAGCTACAAACCATTGGCAGTATCTCCTGGTAAGTGTTTAGTATCTGTGGAATTCGATGATGCATCATTTGTGTTCCATAGTTTATTCGTGCTCTCGGTCGATGGTAATGTGTGTGCCGGAATATGTATGTTGTTGCTTCTGTTGGTACACCTGTCATAGTCAGAGTCCCCCATATACTTAAACTCCCTATTATACGCGGCGAGTAGTTAGGGTATCGCCGCCTGGTGGAATCTCTCACAACCCAGAGTGAGGGTGCTTAAACTTACGCTGCTGGTGCAAGTACGTGCAATGCCAAGCTTCTACGCACTATGAAATTAAAAAAAAACATTAACGCGTGGGTAGCCCGTGCACTATCAGTAGCGAAGAAAACAGAAGCGCCCCTAGCGAGCTTCTCACCGCCAATACCTGGAGGCTTTTTTTCTGGCTATGAAGCCAAAGCTAAGACAACCCTGCTCGCGCTCGCACACTTTGAACGCCGCAGAAAGCTGGGCACGCGCGGTCTTCACTCCCGAAATGCCAGAAAAACATTTCCCCACTCAGTATATGCACCATTTTAAACACCATTCCCGTTCCAATGTTTGGAAAATTGAAGCCCGATCTCGCACAGCCCAGCATGCGCATGATCGTCTCTCTGGAAAACGAGCAAAGCCCGCGCCATAGGCACGAATAGAGCCACTAAATAATCTACGCTTCAGAGTAACGACACTTGACCATATTGTGGCTTAAAATCATGGTTGCCAAATCTTTGAATATTTTTCTCAAATCACGGGAAACGCTTTTCTGTCATGCATGTGTAAACAATTCGCGACAGAGCAAACCAATATTACACGAGCTTCCTAACACCGAATCTAATGCTGACGATATCCCACTTTTAAATCCTGACGATCGGCAGTTGCGTCTGCTGTGTACTAAGCACCAAGATGGCGGCGCCCACAACAATATCGGGAAACAGAGAGCCGATACTTTAAGCGTAGCTCGTTTTGTGGTTCTAGGCACGAAGATAGACATAGACTTATTTGGAAAGTAACGTGCCATTTGATAGAAGGTCTGACCCACTGTACAATGGCATGACCACGGGCCGGTACCTTCGACTTCTGTTCCCACAACACGAGGGGTCGTGCAGCCAAGGCGCAATCGAACGCAAAGAGCTCTCGCTTCTGTCTGCCATTGTGCAGGGATTCGATACGGCTTCCAACTGAAGGCAGACTTTCTAAATAGGTATACGGCACCGACCAGAAGCCTGTTTCTGGAATGGTACATAGGGACTGTTCGTAGGTGGTACGCTAGAGATTAACGTTGGTAGGAGAATGTCATGCCATCCCTTTGAGCGCAGGTTGAGCAGCCACCCACACTGCTCTCAATCCGCAGCGTACAGTCTACAGCAAGGCTACTGGAGCACTATCAGAAGACCGCACTTGGGACAGCTGGGACTCTAATCCAAATGGCGGGGCCAAGTGGAACCAAAAGACCGGGGCATCGCCGCCTGATGCGATTGGTCAGCGGCGCGGAGCTGGCCAATCGCAGCAGGCGCCAGTGTTCCGGTTTCTTGTTCCCGCTTGGTACCGCCCTGTAGATTAGGGCCACAGTGTTCGCTAACAGTGTTCAAAGCGAACGATGACATCTATGCGTTTGCCAAGTGCGAGCACGCCTAGGGTTCCAGTATGGCTACGGGACTATAGGAGAACCAAAGGCGGCGGAAGTTCGATTTTTGTTTCCTTTTATAAAATACTTTTTAACCCAGTGTCGACATGAAACGACCACCTCCAGGAATGCGATGAGAGCGTTTACACGAATTACCGAGTGGCTCGATGAGCATGCAACTGGGCGACAAGAAGGCTAGCTACAGCACGGCTGAAGGTCTGTCCGCGATTTTGAGAACCATAAAACGCTGTGTATCTTTAATCTTAACTGTGATGGTCTGCCCCTTCTTCGGCATCTTCACTTACTACGTTCTTTCGACATTCGCTCGTTTCGGTGTTTATTGTAGCTGTGATGGTAGCACGAGCAGAAATCTCTAATGCCGCTTTTCGCGAAGGCCAGTGACGAAATATAAATCGCAGCGCCGCCGCCAGATGTACTGCCTGATTTGCTGAATGGCATGTGCAATGATGGACTGGAAACATGGACGATCGGGACCTTCTTGCTGAGCTTCACGGCGGCAGAAGTTACTGCAAGCAAAAACGGGAGAACTCGAGCAGGAAGATAATGCGAAGGACCGCACTCTCCTATTAAAAAACAAAATTCACATGATTTGCTCTGTACACTTATCGGAACATACATAAATTATGTAAGGCGTATAAGCTCTCATATGATATTCTATTTTCTTATATGGTTTTGTATTTGTCCAGTATTTTTTTTTTTCCGCATCGCTGATCGAGTTAACTGAAAACGAGTGAAATCAAAGAAAGTGAACCACCCTGTCCAATTAGCCTGCTTTCAATTTAAAAACCTTCTCTTGTATAAAAAAAAAACCGCAGAAACAAGAAGAGACAGAAATATTTTAAAATGATTACCCCTCTAAACTGTCGGCTTCGCGAGCTCGCTATAAGATCAAAAACACTGTCTCCGTTAGTATTTTTTTATTTCTTTTTTATTCTAATAATTTTTGCGATCTTAATTTGCGTAGCATTTAACCCGAATAACGGGCCAACCTGCTGACTCCACCGAGAGGTCGCCCCTTATGGACTCTGATGAGTGACTGTCTGTTCTTGTGGGGCAGCTTCATTTGATTCAACGTATTTTTCGTGCGCTCTTCATTTCTCGTCCTTCTCCGCGTACTTCGCGATCGCCGGGCAGCGCTCGAATCCGGCTCTTCAAAATTGGACTCGTTTTGTTTATATTTTTTTTGGTAATTTTCCGATTAATTAAAACGCGAGCCCACGGGTGCCGGGTGTTGTCGCGGTGCATGCTCGAACCTGCCTCCCTTCTTTCTTCCCGACCTGTCTAATAAGCTCGTTTTTCAATGAGATATCTGAACTCTCCGATGACCTCGCGTAAATATTCGTCGTCAACTGGCTTCCCGCTGGCTGCAGCGGGTTTTTTCCGCCCGAGGGCCAGCATTTTTCGAGAGGGCAGCGTATGAGCTTTGCGGACATCGTTTTTTCTTTCTTTTCCAGCTTTCTTTGATTTTTTAAATATTTTTTTATGTTTTTTTTCCAGCGCTGCATTAGCCGGGAGAACGCAGAGACCCCTGGGTTCAATCCCCACTTCTGCGCGTTTCGATCTGGATGAGCATATTTT
>JAZHYW010012174.1:0-69885 GCA_037355805.1 Ixodes ricinus
CTCTTTTTCTCGTGTCTCGGTGTTAAAAATATGATGTTTCCTAACCACCTCGCGTGCATACTTTTGCTTCTAGCAATAAATACTTCGCAAAACGTGCACGCCGTCCGCGGCGCCAAAAGGAATGCCGAGAACGTAGAAGCGGCTGTAGGAGACGACAGAGGTGAACCTCGGAGGCAACGGCAAGGTGGCAGGCGAGCACCTCCTATGCGCCCCCACTCTCTTCACTGTGCTGCGGGAGCAAGGACTTCGCGATCGGTCTTTTGGAATTTTTTA
Organism: Ixodes ricinus; assembly: GCA_037355805.1. Classification (NCBI taxonomy): domain Eukaryota; kingdom Metazoa; phylum Arthropoda; class Arachnida; order Ixodida; family Ixodidae; genus Ixodes; species Ixodes ricinus. The sequence goes on from JAZHYW010012174.1 coordinate 274, forward strand.
CAAAAGGTCGATCTATTGACTAAAAATGACATAACGTGGTTGTCCTTCGCTCTATTTTAGCTTCACGAACGTCGATAAAAATCCCTGAACTGGGCGAGGTGACTTCAGACAAGACCAGAACATTCTATGCGCCAATGCGCTGTTTACGAACGGGACCCCGCGAGATGTGGGCCAACGCGCAGGTTAACGCACGGGGTTAGTGCATTGCGCATGTGCAGGAACCAGTTTTCGCGAAGAGGAGAGTCTGCGCGTGCGTCCTGGGAATAGCAGGCTCCACCGCAGCGGCGTGACGTCAGGGTCGTGTGTTGGTCTATATCAGTAGTTTGCAAATTCGGGTACGCAGACCCTTCGGGGACCGCGAAGTCCTGCCTCATCAGTAAAAGCCGGAAAGAAAAAATATTTCTTTTTTCAGATTGAGAGGAAACGTTTTAATATTCGCGTGAAGTTTTTCGTGAGCATGTCACTGAGAGAAGTCTACTTCACACTAGCTATAGTTACATCCATTTATTAAATAATGATCATAATCAACCTTTACCTTTCCTTCCCCTAACCACGAACGGGGTCGTCCGTCATTTCCGCCGATCCACGAGTGGTCCACTGAAACATCAGTGGTTGAGAACCAATGGTCTTTATAAAAGAACAACTTGCATACCCAACTGGCAGTGAGTTTCAAGAGCCCCTCTTGCTATATACCTTTTCTTATTGATGAATTGTTTTGGTGATCAAAACCTACACAGCAGCCTCCCAACATTCGTTTTAATTCGAATAGCATTCTTTGGATACTTCACGCACTTTTCGTCTATCTATGTATCTATCTATCTGGCTATCTAACCTCTTACGCCGCGGGTCGATAACAAATAAAAAAGACCGGCGCCGGCTGGGATTCGAACCGTTGACCCTTTGATCAGCAGGCAGACGCGCTAACCACAGAGCTATGAAGGCAGTCATTCAACGCATTTAAACGGTTGTTTATATCTTACCATAGACGCGCTTACAGCGCTGTCACAGCACGGTGCGCGCGCGTTCCATGCACGAGGGCTATCCGCTCCGTGAGGCTGAGCACGGCCGCTAGCTCACCCTCTCCCGCGCTCGGGAGAGGGTGATGTAGCGGCCGTGCTCAGCCTCACGAGAGCGGAATGAGCCCTCGTGCATGGAACGCGCGCGCACCGGTAGCTGTGACAGCGCTGTAAAGCGCGTCCTATGGTAAAGATATAAACAACCGTTTAGAGTACCGTTGGTTGAGACTAGCTGAGACGCCAGAAAGTCTGGTCGGTACCATTTTGAGTGTTTGTGCGTATGGCGCGTGCTTTGCTCGCCTTCCTAAGTGACACAAACGCACGTGCTGGGCTGCGGAGATCGTGCGCAGGGCTGTGAAAGTGTCAACAAATTTAGAATCGCCTCAAGAGTGGGCTGGCGTATCTAGAGTGTGCCGGCCACCTGACGAACGCGCATAACTCCGCACCGTTTGATGCTATTCGCATTAACGTAGATAATCATTCCCAAAGGATGGGTTCTGCTGATTTTTTTCTTTTGTTTTGTGTGTGTTTTTGCCCTTGCTTTAGAAGACGAACCAGCGTATAGAAGATTGAAGCAAGGGGAACTGGGCGCCGCCATGTTTCTACTCAGGCGGACAAGCAGCTGTGTCTTGGTAGTTGCCCCGGATATACACACACCAGCCTTCAGCGAGGATGGGACCCAGGCGAAGGTGAATCAGGAAAGTTCGGGTCCATAGCCCGACTGCTTCCCCTTCCTCGTCCTTCTACCTCCGGCTTGGTCGCGCGTTCGAAATGATTAGGAACGCCGTCTCTTCACTTCATCGAGGTAGCTTCACTCACTGTCGTCGTCCTCGCACTCACTATCGAACGCGCGTTCCACGTGCACATTCCGTGCCGCACGATGCCCGCGCACATAACACTGTGTATAAAAAAAAAAACAGAAAACGTATTTGGGAGGAAGTCAGAGCAGTCACGCACTCTAGCGGTGCGCTTCAGCTGTGGGGACAACCGACCGTATTTTCCGCGACCAGCTTTATAGGGACGACCAGGTCATCCGAGGCACCGCGAGCGCGCCGCATTTGCTTTTGCTTATTTAGTACTCTCTCTAGTTCCCTGAACCGCCACCGCGTTTTCTGGCGTTGTAGCTTAACACACCAGCAGACGCTTTCGCGTGTGCATCTGTGTGTGTCCGTTCCTAGACCGGCGACGTTTTGAGGATAATCGGCTGTATTTTAAGGACGTTTCTCATCGTTAATGCGATTGTACGCTCGGTAAAGAGCTACAAGCTGATCTAGGTTGCATTCTTCTCTGGTCAAAAGATAACAAACTTCCCCTAAACTTAAACCAAATGCGCTACCATGCACATCACTGCTCGCGCCAACCTTCGACCCTCCAACACTTTTCCTGAACCGAGGTCAGATCCCAAGAACAACGCATATCTACCTCCTAAGTGTCATCATCGACCAGCATTTCGATTTACATCACAATGTCCAAAACGTCGTGTCCGGGGAAAGGTGACTCCATGGCGAAAATAATCCATGGAGAAGGCGAACAAGAGGGACAAAGGACAAACACAAATCTCCAAACACAGCTAGGTGACTGGTGCGCGACTGAAACAATCTGCCTTGTCCGGGTATTGAACCCGGGACCTCTCCATTTCCATATGAAGCGCTCTACCAACTGAGCTGACCAGGGGTTGAACGTGAGTAGAGCAAACGGGTTTTATCAGCCGCCACCAGTCTAACATCAACAAGGGTGAACTTGCAATTTAAGGTTTCAGTCGCGCACCGGTCGCCTAGCTGTGTTTGGAGATTTCTGTTTGTCTTTTGCCTCTCTTGTTACCCTTCTCCAGGGATTATTTTCGTCATTGTTGTCCAGCTGGCATTGCACCTTTGCATTTAATTGCATTATAATCAAAACCTTAAATTGCAAGTTCACCCTTGTAGCTTTTAGACTGGTGGCGGTTGATAAAACCCGTTTGCTCTACTGACGTCTAACCCCTGGTTAGCTCAGTTGGTAGAGCGCTCCACTGAAAATGGAGTAGAGGTCCTGGGTTCGATACCCGGACCAGGCGAGTTTTTTCAGTCGCGCACCAGTCACCTAGCTGTGTTTGAAGATTTGTGTTTGTCGTTCGTCCCTCTATTTCCCGTTCTCCAGAGATTATTTTCGTCATTCTTGTCCAGCTCGCTTGTACCTTTGCATTTCATTGCATTAAAATCATAACCTTAAATTGCGTGTTCACCCTTTGTCGGTGTTAGATTGGTGGCGGCTGATAAAACCCGTTTGCTCTACTGACGTCTATCCCCTGGTTAGCTCAGTGGGTAGAACGCTCCACTCAAGATGGAGAGCTCCCGTGTTCGATACCCGGACCGGGCGGATTTTTTCAGTCGCGCACCAGTGACCTAGCTGTGTTTTGAGATTTGTGTTTGTCCATGTCCCTCTTGTTCCCCTTCTTCAGGGATCATTTTAGTCATTTTTGTCCAGCTCGCTTGCACCTTTGGATTTAATTGCATTATAAACAGACTCCATGGCTTCGTCATTAGGGCAACAAGAAGAGCCAGTCCCGATGTGCCCAGATTGCTGTTCACAGTACTGGTGTTGCCCATCCTGAAGTTTTGCTGCTCGGTGTGGGATTCGGCAACCAGGCAACTTGTTGCCTCCTTCAAGTCGGTGCAACGTCGCGCTTCCTACCTTATTACGAGGCGCCAACTGGGCCCCCAAACACCATCCTATCGAGCACTGCATGCACCTCCTCCGTTCAGTCGGCAGGGACTTGCTTTAACATCAACGTCAAGTAGCGATTACGCGGCTCCTAGCTACTTGTCTTCTACCGGACTCCTCACTTCCTTTCGCCTCTTCCCTGTGGCGCACTCGCACTGGTGGACTGCAGCCCCTTTTAACCCGTACGCTTCGTCACCAGAACTCCTTCACACCCCATGCAGTGCAACTTTGGAGGTCCCCCCCCCCCCCGCCAGTCACCCGTTCACCACAAATCAACATTGTCTCACTTCGAACATTCACCAAAAACTTTCGGAGCATCGAACTCGAATTTTTATTCCGATCACGGGACTGGGCTCCAGCAGGCGGACTGGATGCACCATCCTGTACACTCATACACCCCACTGATGCTTAGCTCACAATACTAACTATTCTGCTCGAGAAAACTAGTATTATAATGACTCATTTTAACCTATTATATACACACTATGTGCTAGCATTATCGCCTGCCTAATAAATGCGACAAAAATCATCTGAAACCAACGTTATTTCCACACGCTCTCATTGCCTTCCATATACATAGGTTGCACTGACGTAATTTGGTCCTCCTTTCTGGTGGCCGAACTTCCTCGAGCGTAGCCTTTACTGTGCATATTCTGCGAGCAGTACACGAGCGTCGCGAGCGAGCGGAAACGAGTGAGCACAGCTTCATTGTACTTCGTTTCAATTTGTCTGCGAGCGAAGCCAAAGCTAGAAGCGCGAGACCAGCGCTTTGTGCGTTTCTCCCCAGCTTGCGCGCTCGAGCAAAGCCTGAACGCACGGAGCTTCCGTGCTCGCGCTTCCAGCTTTGCCTTCGCTCGCACATAAGGTGAAACAAAGTATAACGGCAGGTTTTGGCCACCAGAAAGGAGGAAGGATATGACGTCACGTGCAACCCATGTATATATAGCGGCCGCCGCGCTTTTGGTGTTCACCTAGGGCGGCGCCTAGCGGAACACTCGGTCCCTCCAAACCGTTCACGTGATATTTCTTGGCCTGCGCGCTCCCATAGGGAATCGCGGAGTGACCTGGTTGCCCCTAATAAAGCCTTTCGTGGCATTTCCTTGTTAGCTTTTGATCCGAGAAATCGAAGATGACGATTCGAAGGTTGCTCCTCTTGCGACTAAATCACTGGTCAGAGCAAAGCGCTCGTGCCGAGACCGTGCTAGGCGAGGTTCCATTCCTTCGTTATGCTGTGTTAGCAAACACAGAACTGTGGGGACAACAAGCTCGATAAAGCGCCCCTTATAGTTTGATTTCATACACTATTGCAAACGTTTAAACCAACGTTAGTATACTCCGTTCGGCCTTAAGCTGAGACTAGAAGCTCCGCCTTTAGCGCGGGCCTTCTGCACTTGCTAAGACAAGTCTGAACGCGCAGGCACGCGCAACAAAAATACTTTGGAAGTCAGCGAGCTCGAGCTAAAGTCGGAGCTTCTAGTCTCAGCTATATACATATAGCTGAGATTATAGGAGTATTAGCGGCGAGATGTTTTAGTGGCGCCCTACTATGGTTACCTTTCGTGACGTCATTACCTTGTGAATAACACGTTCGATGGTGTTTGTAAGGAGCATGGTGGAAGCTTGAACTCATTGCGCTCTTGAAGTCAACACCGTCGAAATTGAAGTTCCTCTATTCCTCTTATTTACGTTGATGAGAAATCCTTTGCTGACGTCATAGTCAGCATTCGGCCAATCGTGGAAGGCCGACCACAGCGACGCTTTCGATCGCGCACGTCGCCAATACTCATGGGGGTTCAGTGGCCGAGTGGTCTAGCGCACACCAGCTCGGAGCACGTGGAGCGAAAGCTCAAGCTGCAGAACCCATGGATCGTGGGTTCAATCTCCACCCTGCCCGCTTCGATCTGAATGAGTGCTCATCGTACCGGCATGCGGTCGTGTATCACTATTGTTTGGTGCACGTTAAAGAGCCCAGGTTAGCGGTTGTACCGCACTGGCTAAATTGCTCATCTACAGCTGAGACACCTAGCGCGCACCGAGGCAGGCCAACTTCCGGCTGTATAAACATACACACAATAATTTACTTTTGTTCTTATGTTGGCCGATTCGCTCGGGAAAGTTCTTCGCCTCGCTGATTTAGGTTGCGGGGCACTCTGCGCATGGAATGGTGTAAACCACATGCTGCGTTCTTCCTTTTGGTAGACGATCTTTCGGTCTTGGCATGAACCTTCCCAATGTGGACGCGGGCTTGTGGGCCATCAGAAATCCTTCCTTTCCTAATAGTCATTCAAGCGCTTTGCTGGTTTCCTTTGCGTAGGGAACGGTGATGCGCGCAATGCGAAGGGGCTGTCTGCCTTCTAGTGGCACCTGGTTTTGTCTGGCGAAACCTTGGCGTCGGGCGATGCGCTCAATGAAGCTAAGGAGTAGCCATTTTTCTTCAGGTCTGCAATGATAAGCTTCTTCTTCCTTTTATCGGTTTCTGACGTGCACATAGTCGCTACCCTACGCAAGAGGGTCGAAACCACTGACGCGTTATGACTCGTTGGGTGGTTGGATTCAAAATCGAGGTAGCGTCCGGTGTGTGTTGCTTTTCTGTACACCGTAAGCTTCAGGTTTGCCGTCGTCGCTTCACCAGCACGTCGAGGAACGGCAAGCCGCCTTGCGTCTCGCATTCGACGGTAAACTGAATGGCCATCTCTATAGAGTTCAGGTGTGTCAAAATATTAGTCACGTCCAATTTCTTGAGTATGTAAAAATAATCATCAACATAGCGCATGATATCCGGAGAAGACTTTTCTTGGAATCGTGGGAAATCCAACCTACGCCAGGAAACCTAAACAGGTCCTTGGGCGCATTGCCCCTTGTATACGAACATGGCCTCCGTGACCTGGCGAGAAAGCTGAAGAGATGACCGTCTCCGTAACTAAACCAATGATTCTTGTTTTTTACAATTTTTATTTTCTTTGAAGCTGCTGGCACTCCTGCCTTCAGTCACCCTTGAAGAAGAAACCGAGTGGGTTTCAAAACGTCGGCTTTCCTTTCGAGATTTGGTTGGAGATACATATTTCTGACTTTATTGTTCACCCGACAAGGCAGATTTCCACCGAATATGTTTAATTCCAAGTGCTATTGTTATTCTTGCGTATCTAAAAGGGCCATGATATAAATTTTAGGCTGAAATAAATTGTTTTAGATTGGGAATTTACTAATCGCATATCGGTTAGTGGGACAAAAGTAGAAGGTTAAAACCCTGCTTTTCGCTACTAAAATGTGAAGATATAGAGCATTATTTCGTACCTCCTTTCCTTCGAAAGCTGCCTGCCTTTTAACTGTGATACATCCGCGGTACCCGAACCCCCAAAGCACGTCAGCCGACCCCAGCTCACGCATTGAACACGAGCACTGCGTCACTCGGACGTATGCGCTCGTCAACAATCACTCCGTCGACGAACATTTGGATTCGTGTTCGTTTCCACTGACTGCCGTAACGGCACTTATCATCTCTCGCGAACTGAAAGTTCCATGGTGTGCTTAAAAAGCAAGGTGAAAGCTCGTGCACCACAATCACGCATCACGATCACGTGATTTCTCATTTCGCTTTTCAGTTGAGGGTGATGACCAAGGAGGAAGAAGTTGAAAAAGCGTTTCATTACCCCTTTAAAGAGGGATGTAACGATTTTTTTGTACTTTTCAGAAATACCGTTTAGAACGAATCCCTGACGTCAATGCCCTATGAAACACGCGCACGTTTTTCACAACATGCAAAAGAAAGTAACAGAAAAAGTAGTCGTTAGTGGTTTATACAGCAGGAGGTTAGTCTGCCAGAAAATGGCGACATTTGTACCCACTGTAGATAAGCAATGTCTCCAATGCAGGTCGATGAGCTAGCTGGGCTCCGCTTCTGGGCAAACTGGGCACTGCTATAGACGCTTTACACACGCGCCAGATTGAGCCGCCATAGCCGACCTTCTCTTGTCTTACCGATATGCCAAGCCACTGAAACGGACGTTTCCGAGCCTCCACACAGGCCTATGCTGGGGAGAAGGACGTAGTAGCCCCTAAAGTGGCAATAACCTGCCCTGCTCTGGTAAGAATGAAGTGCAGCGAACGGAATAAGAGGAAACAAAAACTGAAGGGCGGTTATGGCGGCGCCCATGCACAGCTGCTGTAAAGCGTCTATACTCTGTTTTACCTTGTGACGTACCGCAGGAAAAGCTACAAGCGCGAGCTCCTTGCTCTGGGGCAGATCTTGGCAGCACAAGCTCTCGTGCATTAAGGGCAGCTGCCAAGGCTACGAACTCGCGCTTCTAGCCTTCGCTGCGGTACAACATAAGGTGAAACGGAGTATAGCACTACTGGCACGTTTGCTGGCATATGTGTCAGTGACAGCACGAGCTGAGCGCTTAACGTGCACGGGCAAGCAGCAGAAAGGAGGAAATGAAGAGCAGGAAACTGGTTCGTGCACGAGCCAGTTTTCTGGACACACGGATGAGTGTAAAGCCCCTCTAGCCTGGGAAAAGTGGCGCCATTTATTGTTGTAGAAATGGTCGAGGCACGTACCGCGCGCCACTTCTGGGAAATTCATGGTGTCTGAAATTCATACTCCGTTTCACCTTATGTTGCACCGCAGCCAAGGTTAGAAGCGCGGGCTCATAGCGTTGGCAGCTGCCTTTAATGCACGAGAGCTTGTGCCGCCGAGATGCGCCCTAGAGTAAGGCCTGGTTCACACTTACAGCTAATCCACTGCCGCCGAAGCGGAATCGGCCGCGGTATTGCACAGTGGACGCTACGCCCGGCGGCCGAATTCTTGCAGATTCGCCCGCCGATTCCCAAGTGTGAACCAGGCGTAAGGAGCTGGCGCTTGTGGCCTTTCCTGCGGTACATGATAAGGTGAAATAGAGTATAGCCCAGTGCTGCGCTGTGACGCCATGATCTTCCCAAGGGCTGCACGTTGCACATGCCTCGTGTATCGACGAACCTTACGCTACTTTTGAAATAAAGGGGCTTTAGAATGAGTGCCGCTAGTGCCGCTATCTAGTGGTTGAACTAATGGCTTCTTCAAGATGGCCGCCGTGGGACCGCCACCTTAACGAAGGGAAGATTATTTTTCAATGCCGCCGAGCACCGGCGCCGCAGGTCGTGGCAGTGCGAAGATGCGCACTTGTCTCGTCGGTATGGAAAACAAAAACTCCCTATTCACAATATGTCTCTATAAGACTACCCCTCACCAGCGAATTTAGATTGGCTCACCAAGAATGAAGAGGTGAAAAAGAAACTGCTCATTCCATGAACCAAAATGACGACCATACGGGGAACTTGGCGTCACTTTTCCAGGATCCAGTGACATTAACCTTGACAGACGCTGACCTAAACACCGCGACCGTAACCTCTCCACTTCAAAGTGTTCATAAAAATGTTATTTCCAACATTGAGGCACGAAACTAGGGAAAATACGAAGCATCGTTTAAGCAACAAGCATATTGGTAGTCCTAAATTCTGCATGACGCGGCGCACCCGGAAAACAACTTAAAAAACAAGCATATGTTTCCCTTAGAAAAGCACGGGAAACCAAGCACACGACAGGCTACCACTAGCCGCATATCGAAGAGTCATTTGTTGCCGCGGCTTGCAGCCAAAGCTCGGAGAGGACTTTATATGGCTTGTTCAACCGCGCGGTATTCACACCTATATATCTCTTACACCGTGCCCCGGACTCATGATCATGGAGGCAGTGAAGCGCATGCTCTCATAATAAAGGTTGTTCGGTCGAAAATGGTCACACGCCATCGAAGGTGAGGCTCACGCTTTCGTCAGCCTCGTATCGTGTGACTTATGCTGGTCGTGATGTGCGCATGTATGTACTGTAGAATTGTCGCCACCAAACATGGATCATAAAACCTTGCACTTGCGAGGCTTTTATTGCCAACCGAAGTAATCAACTCTTCTCAGAAAATAGAACTAAGACTTCTGTGTTGCATCAAAATGTACTGATGCTATCCGTAGTTCGAGCAAGGGTGTTTGATTTACCTATACAGACAATAAGTAACGCCACCGCTTTACGTCATTTCCCAAATAAGACGGTGCTGCCATGTACCCGTCCACCTTCTGAACCGACTTACTTTCGTCAAAATACATGCCCGTTCTTCTCAGGTAGTTGATGTATCCGACATCACGCTTCGCGGCGAAGTCTCCCCAGCGTACACCGTCGTCCCTCTGAGCGGATATCAGTTTGACCTGGATTCCGGCCGCATCGAAGCACCATGAACAATGCCATCCCGCGTACGCCTGAGGTGTCCCCGAGATTGTCCAGGGAGTCCAGACAGTCCCCGTGCCACCGGTTGTCGCGTTCATTTTTCGAAACCTCTTATCTCTTACAAGGAGGGAGTCGTTGTGGAACACTTCTCGAAGGTATCCCACGGTGCAGATACCGCCCACATTTACCGGTTCCTGGTTCTCCCAGAAGAATCCGTAGAGGAACCATCGCAGGTCAAGAGAGATGGGCTCTCCGAATCCATCGTGGTACTTAAGAAACAGCATCACCTCTCTGCTCGGGATTTCGTCCGCGTCTAAGATCATAAAGAGGTCGTCGTCGCTCAGTTTTGAAAACTTGTGGCGACCTTTCTTCCAGATAGAGCTGCGGAGGTAGTTCTCTTGGGCGAAGGGATCTTCGTCGGCGGCGAAATTGGTGCTGACCTCCAGCCTGATGATCTTGTGCCGGTGGCGAGACAGAAAGCCGGCGGAGAGGTTCGACTTAAGGTGAAGTGGCTTGGGATCGCCGAAGTAGGTAAAGTTGGCCTCGCACACCAAGAAGTAGTCCACGGCATCGTGAAGTTCGTTTACTCGAATTTCAAGCATGTCCAGTTCGTGGTTGAAGACGAGGGAGTTGATGATCGTTCGAGGTCTGGAACGACGTTTGATGTATCCTTTGCGGTACCAGGTTTGGAAACCATAACTGTCCCATACGGCCTGCGGCACGGAACAACCCTCCCCGGTCCACCCTTTCAAGCAAACGCAAGATTCCTTGCTCGCCGGAAGGTCTGTTCCGTACGGAAAGCACTCACTGACGAGTTTGCCTTTTCCCGATACAGAAGGTGATGACTCACTCGGAATCCAAGTTTTGTTGTGTCTTCTTCCAGGCGTGACACGCGCCCTATGCTTAGAACTTCTTCCAAGCTTCACAGTTAAGAACACTTGGTAACATAAAAGGTGCACCACTATAACGAGAATGGCAATAAATAAGAAACGTGCGTTAGAAACGATACGTGGAAACATCGCTTTCAAACACCTGCCTAAAGGGGCGCCGAAGCGAAACACCTGTGTCTTGAAAGTGAAGGCATCGCAAAACACTGTCTCTTCTCCGCTACTAACAATGGCCGTTCGGCCTCTGGCTGTAGCTCCTGCTTTAAAATTTCCACTTTCGCAAGTCTTGTCTCTCTCTCTCTCTCTCTCCATAAGAAAGTGTCTAAAGGTCCTATCATGTTCTGTGAAATCTGAAAGGTTTCCTTCTATAAGCTATTTTATTTTGTGGCTCTGACTAAAACGGTCAAAATGGTTTTCTACGTTATTGTGCAGCCGGTGCTCATTGTACGCATTAGTTACTCGATGGGCAAAGATCCATTGGAAAGCGCTCTCCCCTTAAATTGGGAAGAGCAAAAAAAAAAAAAAAAGAAGTCCATGTAATTTTTGCAAACCGTCAAGAAACACATGTAATTGCGGAATTCGCTATTATCGTGGCGCTATTGCCGTTTCAGCGCCTCCTCATGAGCACAATTCTGAAGATTTTCTCTTCCGCTCATGATTTCGCATACTTGCCTCATTCGTATACCTCATTCACGACGCTCCTCCTCGGCGCGCCGTAACTGAAAATCGCGTTCTTTGGACCTGGTAGTGATATTTTGATGTCTAGCCACTGCTGTTACCGAAAATTTCTCAAGGCTGAAAGGCAGGTGGGAAAGCCCAGGAACCTAGGGTGACTCCTGGCAGGAAACTCGGAAACCTGGAGAGTGTCTCGTATAAACTATGTTTAATACATATCTACAGAAGTATCTACACCGTCAGAAAGCATACTCTCGCAGCGGCTTGCTGCTCCTCTTAAAGGCCCACTTTGCTGTGCACCTTCTTTGTAGGGAGTTCTTGCAGTAAGGCTTGCAGTAAATGATATTGAAGCGTCAGTTCCAAGAGTACGAAACCCGCCCAAGTCCCTTCCTTCGCACACACGCCTACCTCACACACGCAGGCGTCTGTGACCAATGGCGCCGTATCCCTCTTGGGCGGCCACTCTCGTCAGATAGGAGGCTTCCGAAGTCGAGAGATGATGTGTGGCTTAATCCGGACACGTGGCGAAAAAGTTCGCGAGGAATCCGGTGGCCCTGATTAGCCGGCGCCGCGCTTGACCTTGGTAGCCGTCCAATCACGGTGGTCGAATTCCTCGCCGCTGTTGATGATCCCAATGTCCTGGCATCTTTGCTGGAAGGAGCAAAGCCAGATGACTTTCTTAGCGGGAAGAGGGCGGCTTATTCTCTTAGTCGTAGTGCATTGCTTCGCCAACGCGGCGAAGGGCGATGTTGCCAGACAGTAGTGGTTTGGACTTGATGCTCACGTGCTAGACGCTGGTATGCTAACTCGCCCACCCGTGCGGGGTGGAAGGGCGGGGGAGGGGGGGAGAGAGGGGGAAGCGAAGCTTCCGCAAATACCTATCACAACACCAAATGGAACACAATTTCGTTTGCTCAAATTTTGGTCTGGTGCCTTTTCGTGGCGCGTCCGCTCATTGGTGAACCAACGCCTCGGTGAACCCTAGGCTATCAGTCCAGTCGTCATGGGATGCAGCGACGGAATTGTCCGAACGTTGGATGCACATTGCCTGCGGTGGAGGATGAAACCATTGTGGTCTTTATGGCCGACAAAAAGTTTGCGCAAAAGTTTAGGCAAAAAAAGCGTCGTTCAAATACGGTCTTCCTCCGTTTCCCGAGGGAGTGGTGCTGCTGGTGGCGTCATACCTCGGCAAACCTCACTCATGGGGGCACTCACTCACCCTCATTGACCTTCATCTTCACAGGTAAGGTGAGGGTGAGTGAGTTTCTGAACCCCGAAAATTCATGAGTGTGAGGGTGAGAGAGGACAGCGAGGGCCGTGAGGGGAGTGAGGACCGTGAGTGTTTGAGGGGTGTGAGGGCGGTGAGTGTGTGAGGACCGTGAGGGGTGTGAATGCGTGAGGGTGATGAGGGCCGTGAGGGGTGTGAGGGCCGTGAGTGCGTGAGAGGTGTGAGTGCGTGAGGGTGGTGAGTGCGTGAGGGCCGTGAGGGGTGTGAGTGCGTGGGGGTGATGTGGGCCGAGAGGGGTGGGAAGACCGTGAGTACGTGAGGGGTGTGAGTGCGTGAGGGCCGTGAGGTTTGTGAGAGCTGTGAGTGTATGAGGGGTGTGAGTGTGTGAGGGCAGTTAGTGCGTGAGGACCGTGAGGGGTGTAGGGACCGTGAGTGCGTGAGAGTTGTAGGTGTGCGAGGGGCGTGAGGACCATGAGGGGTGTGAGAATAACGAGTGCGTGGGGGGCGTGAGGACGGTGAGGGGCGTGAGAGCGGTGAGTGCGCCAGGGGTTATGAGTGCGTGAAGCCAGTGAGTGCATCAGAGGTGTAAGTGCCGTGAAGGCGGTGAGGGGAATAAAGGGGTATTCACACGAGGGAGAAATCCCGGGATTTCTCCCCAGCACACGCATCCCACGACGAAAACGTCAGGCTTTGCGATGTGCAAAAGCCTCGCGTTTTTATCTCGTGATGCGCGCGTGCCGGGGAGAAATCCCCGGGATATCTCCCTCGTGTGAATACCCCTTAAGGGACATCAGTTTGTGAGAGTTCTGAGCTTAAATGAAGGGATGGGGCTTTTGCGAGACGATGAGTTCTCTGTGAGACTTGATTTCGCTTGAAGGCATAGAGAATTTTGAGGGGTCGCAAGGGTATTGTGATCTCTCGGCGGCATCTCTCGGGAAGTGGAGTCGACGCTTGCCTCGAAACAACGCCGATGCTTGGTGCGGTTTGATTATTTGGTAACGGGTGAGAAATATGGAGTTAGTGCGAGCTAAGGCTCGCTTCTTGGCACTATTTGATAGCCCGGTTTGTGCAAATATCGTTTGGTTGACCGTTTTTTTTTTGTTACGTTTGAGAGAAAAAAGGAAGCTGGGTCGGAATAGTCAGGATCTCGCTTGCTCGCCGCTTCAGACAGAGAGACGCCGGTGAACGGGTGGCGTTTTGGTGGTTGGCGGCGGAGGAAAAGCGGGTGCTGCGCTCTACAGTAGAAAATATTGTTTGAAGCGCTCTGACCTTAAAACTTCTTGCAGACGGCGCATGAAAACGTAAGTTAACTGCGAATAGTCGCTGTTGGCCTCTACTTTTTTGTTCTAATTGTATGGGTTGTTCATAAAAAAAATACCCAAGAACGACTTTTATTGCGGACAAATACGCTCAAAATATTATGTTTCTATCGGTAGATTTCGAGCAATAGTACACTATATGGGGTAACACAATATACAACTTGATTTCATTATTTCTTTGCATTGAAGATTTGGGACGATCAGCTCACTGTTTATTTCGTTAACACTGCTAAAAATCCTATTTGGCTTCATGTGATCGACCGATATTTATTCTGTCAGTCATTCGGTACGTACACACTACGTTTGCTGGGGACAAAACTTTTCGGAGTGCTAGGTCTCTGTACGCGCACGTTTCGCAGAGGGTCACCTGTCGTTTAGCAGACTCCGTATCCCCTCCAAGAAATGCAGTAATGCGAAAATTAGCGCATGCGGAAAAGCCGGAATTTTTTAAAGAAACCCGCTAGCTCGTAACTAAAAATGATAGAATAATGATTTAACTTCCCGCAAACACTGTGACCTTTTGTAATCATGAACTGAAAGCTTTATTCACTCGCGATACAAATCATCTGCACCGCGATTTGTTCACAGCCAGAAAAGCTATTTAAAAAAAAACTAACTTTCTTCTAGTTTTTTTGCACAACAAGACAGTGCGCCAATAAATCGGCTTATTATGAATCGAAAAGCCGTGCAAAAAGAGATAAACAATAAAAAAAAACTAATAAAAATATCAGCACACGAAAGAGCATTTGAATCTGGTATACGTGAGCACATGCATAAGCGGAAAGCTTGAAAGGCTGCAGGCAAGCTGGAACAACTTTCTTCGAGTTCTTTTTACCCTGCGACAAGTAGCCGTACATTACATCTATAAAATGTATTATGCAAAACAAAACAAAAAACGTTTCAAAGACATTTATACATTTGCTAATGGTGTTGCCGTCAAGAGCAATGGGGGAATAAGAAAATCCAAGTTTGTATTGAAGTTGTTGAATAACATGTAAGGTCAAACGGTAGAGGACGCTCTGTAGCAAGTTTCAGCTAGTTGATCATAGATTAGGACAATTGAATCGGCACCACAAGCGGGACGTGCGCTCCAAAGTAATGTTTCAGGTCTAAAAACGTTGGGGTGTAGTGCTTAGTTTCCAGTTATCCAGCAGTGTCCGGCTGCAGTAGAAAGAACGTTGAGCTCTAGCGGCAAGAGACATGAACTGTTTAATTTTGACTCTACCAGTGAGCTATGCACTCGCCATCTTTTATTTCTCTCAAAATTTCATAACAATCCTCTATTAAACAAATTATATCACCTTAACCCACTTTACAAGTTTGAATATATATGTACAGTCGCGCGGAGTTATAGCTCCACGCGAGCGCGCGTCTTTTCCGAGGGCGCTTGACTGGTGGCTTGCGATAGAACTAGAGATGACGTCAGGGCGAGTCCATGCAGAGTGGACGGGGGCAGCCGTCTCAATTCTAGGGAATCGTTGTCATCATCCGCCTGCGGGGTGCGTAGTTCGAATGAAAATGGGAGATGATTCCGCAAAGTCATCTTCCATTTTCATTCGAGCGACGCTCACCCCCGCAGATGATAACAGCGGTTCCCTTGAATCGAGACGGCTTCCCCCGTCCCCTCCGCATAGACTCGCCCTGACGTCATCTCTAGTTCTATCGCAACCCACCAGTCAAGCGTTCCTCGGAAAAGACGCGCGCTCGCGTGGAGCTATTAACTCCCGCGGCGACTGTACATATAGAGAGAGACAGAGAGAGAGAGAATAAAAAATGCGCTTCACTCAGAATCATACGTATCGTGCCTCGTTGTGAGGGGTGATTACTAAGTCAGAACAAAGCTATTTGAAAATACAAAATACACGGACAAGGAAAAATGTTAAACCATCTAAAGAGCCCAATTTTAACTGCTAATTTCTGCTAAAACGCAAATATAGGAATACAAAAAGTTTCTCTATGCAGCTTGCTCCATCCTCGACAGCTGGCGCTCTTAAATGCAGCGCGCAGCTCACATCGATGGTGTGAACCAGTCTACAATCGGCAACATTTGTGATAAGTATCACTGCGCTACCTCATCGGAGTCGCGAGTTGTACTGCGCCCGTGATTAGTCTTGGAGTTCTACGCCTCGCAAGTGGGCTCATTGTCGTGTTCTGCTCATGGGAAAGGAGGCGCGAAGGCGGGTGAGGAGGTTGATGACTATTCCGATTTTGCGCCGCCCTCGCACGTGTCGGGAGGGAGGCTGTGGGTAAACAAACATCGGCGTCAGTAATGGCGGCCGTGCCGTTGCGGCGTGCGATGAGTCTTTTGTTTATTGTAGCCACGTTAAAATTTGCCGAATTCGCAAGATCGACCACGTTTTTGCCCTTTACCATCCCTCCGTTGTCTGCACGAGGCCTTTCGAAGATTCCAAGATAAATATGACGAAGAGCATCAAAAAGAAGGCGTTTGCCTAGCCTCGTGATTGAAACGCCGGTTGCGCCGGTCACTACCATGGTCACTACGAGACCGCCTTCCGATTGTGCCGATAAGTGTAAGTTGCCTTCTATTTTGTGCTTCCTTTACGAACACAAGAAATTTTGCTTCTAGCACGTCTTCATAAATCTTGTGTCGCGGAGTCGATAGGCTATTACTTGAAAAACAGCTGAGAAGGTAGCGTTTTCGCGATCCCCTGAGCCTTCATCTTAGCAGGTAATATTTAAGAATATATACTCACCATTTCGACTCGAAACTGCACGTAGGCTGCATAAGCTATATACAGTTTCATTTTAAACGTGATCGAAGTTAAAGGGGCCCTGCAAGGACGTTTTTACTGGTTTTTGAATTTGCACAAAACCTGACCGCACTGAACGTAGTAACTTAATGAAACCTTTCTTTTCTCGAATTTGGCATTATTTTGAAAGTTATAGGCAAATTAAAATTACAAAAAAAAGCAAAAACAACCTCGCTCATGACGTCCTTGGTTGCTTGAGTGGCCATGAACTAGAGGAGGGGTAGTAGGCTTAGCGAGCGCTCACGGCTGCCGCACTCCGTGTCGACGGCGCGAGAGGGCGACACTAACGCATGCTCTCGATAGGCTGTATGCAGCGGGCAGCCAGAGCGGCTCTCATTGCATTTGCTTCGCGATTAAACACTAATTCGGCATGACACTTGATTGGCCACAAACGACAGCAAACACGGGGTAAAGATCAGTTCAGAATGGGAGCCACTTCGCGCTGCCATGAGGCGAAACGGCCAAACCGCAAGACAAAGCTTTTCGCCAAAGGCCTTCGGAACGCTCGGAGCTGGTCGGATCCTCGTGTCGATACGACCGCAGCGCCGCCGCGTACATCCGGGACCTTTCCGTGTCTGCGCCTGATCCCACTACAATTTTCTCGTATGCGCCGCCTTTTCCACCGCTTGGTGGTGGGTACGTCGACGGGTCATTTCTTGTTTCCGTACTTTATAAACTGCATTTCTTTCTTTTGTGACCTAAAATACTGAACAAAAACTACTTTTATAAATAATTGAAACGGTTCTCGCCACTTATACTTTGTATTTCGACTAAAATGAAGCTTTTAGCGGCTCTGACCAGTAGTAAGCCCAGGACCAAAGACGTCACATTCTGCGCGCTTTTGGTACTGCGGGTCGCCCTCGTCGGTGGAGGAGGTTTCCGCGTCGTCCCGTTAAAATATGACGCACTGATATTTAGTTACTCTCTCCGTGCCCGTTGGCTTGCCCGAAGCCCAAGAGACGTGGAAACCGCAAAAAAGGTAGACGCTTAAATATGATTGCAGGGCCCCTTTAAGTCTACGTGAGCGAGTCCCGAGCTTTGATTATAGCTGCCATCATGTGCGATCGGTGCGATCATGCAGTGCAAGCACTGGTCACATCCTCACGACTTCAGTTCGGAGGTTCTCGAAAGAGCCAAATACGTTTATTATTTACTGTCGGGTATTCTTTAATGGTGTGGAATTATATTCATAAAATGAGTGACCCTAGTCGTAGTAAGCCCACCAGAAAATTACAACAGTAGAAATATATATGCACAAAGATATATTAAAACTGAATTTTGATGTTTAAAAAATCAAAACCGCATTTTCATGCAGGACAGTGTTACGTAAATAAAGCTAGGTATTATAAATACAAAAGCAGACCGAAGTAAAAAGAAATAGGTTTATAAAAAGGCGCGTTTTGCTCGGCCACTTGGCCAACGTGCAAAATTAGTTAGAGAAACCAACAAAAAAATAAAGCATTCCCTTCCGTGGGCCGCGGCGTCTTATGTGTCTGGTGGCCGAGCGGCGGAAGCGCACATGCACGCCGACGGTGGCGAGTCACGCACCCGCTCACAACACCAGCGTCAATGCACAAACTACGGTGACAGCACGAACTACTTTTGTGTTTGAGTGAGGACCTGGCATTAGTTATGCAAAACTATCGGTAAATTGACTATTGATACTAGCGATACTTCTACGATAGTCGACTATCGACTGTTTTACAGCTGATTTTTGTTTCGCTTATCACCCGGGCAAAAAATTATGAGTCACTATGCGCAGCGTCTGATATACCGCACCGGCACAGCAGAGCAACAGAGCATGCTCAGAAGGCATTCTACAGCCCAGCAAACAAAGATGGCAGCGCGCAGAAGGCGATTTTTATCGAAAGTTTTTCGGTAGTCGACAATGCATAGTAATATCGATAGTTTTCCAGAAGTACACTGTTGATAACTTCTCCATGATTTACTGTCGTTATTTTCACAACCGTATTTGTGTAGCTTTCTAAAGCTTTTTAATTATTCTTTTTTTTTTTATTGTTCCTCGACAAGCGTGTTGAAGGTTCCAGTCGCGACTTCTTATGAGCTTCAAAATATTTTCTGGGTTGCCTTTGGCGTTCCTAATTTAATTTTTTTCAATTACTATTACTAACTTTACTAAGGGCTATTATCAATGCTACAATATCAATATTTTCAATAATCGAGTGCCGATACCACGCAATCAATAGTTTTGTCTGTAGTCGAACATATATAGTATCCTCGATAGTTCCTACGGTACTCGGCTACAGATGTCTCGATAGTTTGACTTGTAAGGACCCTGCCCGCGGCCGCTCCCTCGGGCCCCGTCTTCCCTGCTTCCCCCTCGCTCCCGCGGCCGTTCTTCTTGGGCCCCTCTTCCCCGCTCTCCCGGATCCCCGGACGAGCAAGCCTTATCACCTGGTGCGCCAGCCCCGTTCGGGGATCGCGGGGGTTAATAGTGTTGTAATTTGTGGTAAAAGGAGGGTTAATAGTTTTGTAATTAGCAGTCGCATACTGTCGACGCGAAGCGGCGTGAACACAGGGAGGGGGGTTAACGCGCTCCCGAGTGATACACGCGCCGTCCGAATCCGAAATTTAAGTTACCGCGCGTTGCCGAGCAGCTATTCCGGCGTGAGCGTCGTTGCTTGGGTGTCTGTCACCTGCGCCGTAAAAATATGCCTCACGGACACCACGGGAGCCGCCATTTTCAGACGAGTCCAACCATAGAGTTATTATAATGTACGCTAGAGGTTCAACTGGCGCTAGTGTGCTGACGCAAATTGAAGCAGACAGCTACCAGTCCAAAATTGACTTCCGGTAATGCATTTCTATGGGGAAAAGTGAGGGCATTTTCTCCCTGCGCTCGATCATAAGAGCAAATATCCCAAATAATTCGTACGTACTAGGTAGCTTGGAACATTTCTCAGTCAGGCCGACGAAATAATTGGTCAGTTACGGTGTTTTTCTTTCGAATTCATCGCATTAAAAACGGTGCTAAAACGGCTTCGTACGTGTATTTTTGTGCACTCGGACACTGTTAGCACGAACACGACGTCGGCGCTTTTCAGCATGGGGGATATACGTGCAAAACGAACGAAGAACATCTTGAAATTAAGAAAGACGGCAAGAACTACGCAGTAACACTGGATCAGTAAATATACGTGCATGTAGGATCAAAATCTATTCTGATTTTAAATAAGTAAGTACTGCTTTATTCTTTCTGCTCTGAGCGAAGCTGCTTGTTCTACGTTCAAAATATCACCCGCACGCTCGAAATCTTTGAGAACAAGTGCCCGATAAAAGCTGCCCGGCAGAGAAAACAATACGAAGAGACACCTTTCATAGCCCACGGACTTTATTCTCTACGTTTTGAATGTTTCTATCCGCTCATGCACGACGGGGTCATTTTCATATAGTGACCGGACTGGCATATTATCAATATACAAGCGTCACCGGAATGCTGGCGAGCCTTGAACACACTCTATATTCCTTTCGCTTGTAATTTTGCTTCGAATCGTCGCTTGTTTTTACACACCTGCTGCGGAACACACGTTTGGGACTGAAATGTAGCGAAGTTAAACTTCGCTCACTGATGAAGAAAATGCGCTAACTAAAGCAATTACGCTTTTAAAATGTTAATTAAGACACATACTATTCGGTAAGACCGAAATAACCAAAATGTTCCGTGTTATTTTCGGGCGAAGAGACAAAATGCACGCGCTTTTTCCCATAGGAATGCACAGGAGCACCGCAAAAGTAGACTGGTTGCTGTCTGCTTCAATTTGCGTCACGGAAGTCGCATAGACACTAGCGCCAGTTGAACCTCTAGCGTATATTATAATAACTCTATGAGTCCAACAGCGTAAATGGCCCCCAAACGGAGTTCACACGAAGCTCACATATCGAGAAACACTAGATATTGAGACTGCGAACAACTTTTATCCAGGAACGCAGGTTATCATACAATTGTAGGGTTCTGAACCTAGTGTTACAAATAGGGGTGTCGCGAACTTGCCCAGGTTCGAGTTCGACCAAGTTCGAGTTCTTCAAACTTTCAATGTGATGTTCGACATAGGTTCGACTGAAGTTCGACTTCTGTGCGCACGCGCGAAAATTATAAAACTAGTTGACTCCACCTGGTGGAGGAAAAGCGCAATATTTATTGGGTGTATTGGCATCACTGGTTTCCATTACTAACAAAAGCTATGAAAGCGCATATTTTCGCTTTTATACTGTGTAAACATTGGTAACCATTTTATAAAATATAAAATGAAGTACTTTCTAAATTATTTGCTCCCAGAATTCCAAATATTCGTATAGAAGCAGAGCGACACTGTCCATAAGTCGAACTTCTTCGAACTTCAGTGAAAGGTTGAAGGTCAGACAAACTAGTCGGACCTTGAGGTTAGACGTCACAATCGAGGTTCGACAAAAGCTCGCAACACCCCTAGTTGCAAATATGCAACATGGGGCATTACTGGGTGCTAGTTCTGGAGTGGCGATCTCCCACACTCACCCATTCGACCGGGAAAAGCCAGGATAACCGGTCGGCGGCCATCTTACTCAGGGAAAACAAAACATTCATTTTTTTTTTAATAACGGACTCGAAAACCGTTTGAGACACGTTTGATTTTTTTTTCTGCGATATCTTATAATTTGGAGTTACCTTCGAAATATTACAGAAACATCTAGGTTGAGTGGAAGAACAAAAAGATGTTTCCTCTTTTATACGGTTGTAAACATGAACTCACGTCTTTAATTTGTTACTTTTTGAGCCTGTTTATTTACTCCCAGTACTTACAAAATACACGACGCTCACGATGGTGAGCTCAATAGAGTAAATTATCTAAATAAGTTGAAAGAACCATTGCTCCATGGCAGGCTGAGAGAGGAAAGATCAGTGAAAACAAGTACTCAATTTCCCAACAAAACACTTATCAAAGACTGAAATGGTACAATTCAAACTACTTTTCCTTCACAGCAACTCGTTATCCAGTTGTATTCAAACTATTTAATGTTTTCGTAATACATAGCAAAGATCTCACGATCGCAAAAATTCCTGCACGTGAACTATTACCGAAACCGGCAATTTGAGAAATTATAAAAATATCAAGCTTGTGAAAATAAATTTTGTTTATAATACTTGTTTTGCAGATGCACGCTTGTTATCCCTTACAAAAAAAAATTAACCAATTTCTACAGAATTTCTAGACATAATTATGGCTAGAGAGCATAGAATTCCTAGGGAGAATGTATCCACTTTTTTAACCATTGTTTACAGATTATTGGCCGCTGCTTCCTACAGGTTTTCTGTAGACTCCAGTGTACAGATAATCTGGCGACTCTGTACAGCAAGCATACAGACATTCTAGCAACACTCCTGTCCAATTTCTAGCGCTAATAAGAGAGTTTCTAACGAATTGCTGTAGACAAGTGGCCACAGTTTCTATCATCTCACTATGGAGAATATAGCAGTTTCTACACATTTTCTGCCCACTTTCTACAGACAAATCTCTCAACTCTATCCATTATCTACAGAAAATAGGTCAGTTTCTATCTTTGTGTAATGCTAGTTATCAATTCTGACGTGTACCGATGAATATGCTGCATGCAGAGCACTTGCTTCATTATACACTCAAAGACCAGACAAAATGTTCTTATTTTTCTTTTTTTATTCTCAGTTGTTGAGCTGCAGTGTTTTGTTCTACTTGTCCAGCTTGCTCAGCATCTTGATAGGCTGTGCTTGATCTTTGCTGCATCGACCTTGAAAGTGCACAGGTGTGGCCCGGAAAAAGAGAGAGAGAGAGAGATGACAAGTTAGCATCTATTAAAATCTCCAGTTGAGCAGTTCGCCACTACTCAACTGGGGACATGCACATGCCCCATTCACAGGCTCACTTGCCCGATAATTAAGAAAAACGGGCATGATACGTTGGAAGCAAAAAGGGTGGGAGATCATGGATGATGGACGATAGAGGCTGTAACCTTTGTAACGGGCAGTAGCTTGCGCCACCAATACAGCTGGCCCGGCCAAACTCTCCAATCAACGCCAAGCTACCAGCTTCTGCCTGCAGCTGTCATAGAAGCCTAGACTCTGCATGGTAATGAAAAAGTTAAGTGCCTTCAAATTGCTGCTCCATCAGCAAGTCTATTTTACTTTAGGGACGTATACTGGGTTTTCTTGTGTTTTTTTTAGTTTCACCAAATTTGTAAAAAGGGAACTTGAGATAGAGTAATTTGAGCCCTGGGGAAGTGTTAATGGCCATGGCGGCCTCCAGAAAATACGTGAAATTAGGTAATTAGCAAATTAACTAAAATTATTTAATTAACTTTTTATTTTTTGACTTGAGGGCGCAAAAAGCACTTACAAATAGCGCTGTACAGGGCCTTTCGGGCCGATCGCTCTGGATTACACGTTGAACTCGTCGGAGATTCCTGGCACAGAGTTCGACACAGTTCAAACCCATCGGATTGTGGGAAAACGCACATTGCGTAGCAAGAACACCTATCCCAAATGGTCAGGAGGACTTCTCCTTGTCACTTACATGGAAGAGAAGGCGGTCCGTCGTGTCTTCGGTCCGTCGAAGCTAGTGGTCACATGTATGCCCACAACAAAGGAAGATCACCGGTGTGTAGGCGCTGCCGAAATAATATCCATGGTCCTGGCAATCCGCATGTTGAAGATCGCACTTGGCACTAAGACGAAATGCGCTGCTGGTGATCGGAACTCTAGAACTAGATTCACCACATTTACCACAGAAGCGAAATCCACAGCGGGCCCGCAGGCCGCATCACCCGCGAAGCTAGGTCCGGTCTTCGCAGGCATTCCGGGTTTGTCAACGGCTAATGCGTCATCCGTCAGACCACGTGATCACGCTTCTGCCGTTACCCACGCACAGAGAGCGGTTTCAAGCGATAAAAAGTATGCGGTTCATTGGTCCGGCGAATACGCACCGTCTCCACGCCTTCAGCTTAGGGAGAGAGAGAAAAGAGAGAAGGAGTAGAAAGGAAGCAGCCCAGAACGGGTCACTGGCATTTCGGCCGATAGTCGCATTACGGCCGAGAGTGCATTACGGCCGAGAGGAGCGGAAGGGCCGGGAGTGGCTTTGAGGCCGAATAGGGCATAACTGCCGAGAACTGCATTAAGGCCGATAGTCTCTAAATGGGCTAGTGTGGCCGCCTTCTTGGGGGTCACGTTGTGGTTGATGACCTTAGTTGCCACCAAATAAGATTGTATCTCGGTGACGGCAAAGTCTGCGTTTTTGGTTTTATTGCTTTATCCTTTACGATTATTTAAACATGTAGCGCTTTGACCGTTTCGACTAGCTTTTCTTTTTGCTACACTCCCTGTCATAATTTTTAGCAAAGGGCGAGGCTATGCCCTCGTGAGCCAATTAGAGAGACGGAACGAAGCACGTGACACTTCTTCAAGGCAAGAATGCACTCCGACGGTGAGTTAATTGTCATGTTCTGACATTCTGATGGCTCATGTGTTTTTCATATTTACTAGTATGTGTTTTCTTCAACGTTTCGCTGTAAAAAGATTGAAAATAAAATTTTAAAATCAACCTCAATCATCGTTTTCGTAGCCGCCCGGTAGAATCAGAGACATAACTAATTTAGTTAAAGTGCTTAAATTTGAAAAGACACAACAAATGTTTCACTGAACTCTTAAAAAGCCGATGAATAAAATATAGGAATGTTATACCAAAAAGGCGCCCTAAATTCATAGCATTTATTTGGAAATACGTGTGCGTGTGTGTACATAATCCAAATATGCAGATGAAGGAACTACTGATCAAACGAATAAGAAACAATAAAGCGGAGAAAAGCAAATAAATAAATGAAAAATTCGATAGGCAAGGCCGGCGTACCAACTGGTGCCGGCCGTGAAGGGTGAAAACAAACCCAAAACCGCGGTATTTGCACTCACCGACAGACACTCTTAAAAATGTGATAAGTTTACTTTCCCGCAGAATATTGTAAACGACTTATTTTTCGCGCTTAGGTCAAAGCTGAAGTTTTGGAATAGTTTGCTGGTTCTAATTTTCGCGACGCGGTAAGATCTCAATATAGATTCTAATGTGTTTACATTTTAACGGAATTGTTCGCGGGACCTATTTTCCGCCAATTGTAGGCGATAGGCGAAAATTAGGTCCTCTCAAAAATTAGTAAGTAGTTTACAATATTCGGAGCGCCAATCATTGTAATCTGAGAAGAGACCACGGTGATTGAAGAGACTGAAAATATGTTAATTTCATCCGCCATGCTCAATGTGGCACCATCTATCTTATTTGGTGGCAACTAAAGTCGTCAACCACAACGCGACCCCCGAGAAGGCGGCCACACCAGCTCATTTAGAGACAATCGGCCTTAATGCAGTTCTCGGCCGTTATGCCCTATTCGGCCTCAAAGCCACCCCCGGCCCTTTCGCCCCTCTCGGCCTTAATGCACTCTCGGCCGTAATGCGACTACGGCCTTAGCGAGATGCTCCCGCCCAGAACGGGGGTTACGCTTACAAAGGCTAATCTTTGGGGCCATCTCAACAATGAACACAACGGGAGGATTTGTCACTTGTGCCCAAGGTTGATAGTGCAGTGGATGTAATGCGTGGCCTTGGGCTTCTAGTCAGGTTCCCTGCTCTGCCTTATCACCAGCTTCGAGACTGTAGTCACGTGACCCTAACCGGAAACACGATTGGCCTAAAACACGCAAAGCATCTACCCTGCTGTCAATACCGATTGAACAGGACAGCTCTTTGAAGGCCAGCTTATGAATTTCTAAAGAAGCTGTCCAGCCCAGAGTGCCTTCATGTCCGCTTTCGGGGGCAAGTTTGAAGACACTAAGTTTTACGTCGTATAACTCACATTATAATTTAGAATGAAGAACTAAGCGGGACTATTTTTTGTGTCCGATGCCCACAAATATATATATATATATATATATATATATATATATATATATATATATATATATATATATATATATATAATAATATTATATATATATATATATATATATATATATATATATATATATATATATATATACATATATATATATATATATATATATATATTGTTAAAATTATTTACAAGTACTGTTAAGTTTGCGTTTTTAAGCTTCGATTTTTTTTACGAAAGAGTTACACATAAAAGACACCACGGACACCACATCGTCCGACTTTCAACACACGATGAATCGCCGACGCTCGCTGACAGAAGGTTGCGATGCTGCGCGAAAAATTTCGAAAGATGCTGCATAGGGTACGCCGGGCGCAACGTTACCCTCGTTGTAGGTTGAAGTCACATTCTGGTCATATAGTCCTGTCTTCAAGAAAAGGCTAGCGTGCATGATTGTTTCAACCTATTGATTTGGAATCGTGGTGACTAAATCCGGTGTTGGCAGTGGTCGAGGCTGCAACCTACAGCATGTTTGATTGGAAACCTGTGTTATTGATGTATATATACTCTGTGTGATTCTTTTTAAATGTTTAGCAGGGCCAGATCTTGCGACAATAAAATCCTGTGACTATGTAGTTCACTTCAAGCCTGTTGTAAAAGCGTCTCTTACTACACACGAAAACTGCTTATGACTCACATTAACGATTTTGTCATGTTTTCAGTGTGTATGGTCTATCAAGTCAGGTCTGTAGAAAATCTAGGAATATGGCGACGCAAAGTCTAACGACCATTGGTGACAGACAGTTAGTAGGATTTCTGACGACTGTGCTCTGTAGACTCCTGTGGACAGGAAATCTGTAGAAACCTTGTAGAAAAATGGGGACGCAAAGTCTAACGATCGTTGGCGACAGACACTTGGTAGGATTTCTGACGACTGTGCTCTGTAGACTCCTGTTTACAGGAAATCTGTAGAAACCTTGTAGAAAAATGGGGACGCAAAGTCTAACGATCGTTGGCGACAGACAGTTGGTAGGATTTCTGACGACTGTGCTCTGTAGACTCCTGTGGACAGGAAATCTGTAGAAACCTTGTAGAAAAATGGGGACGCAAAGTCTAACGATCGTTGGCGACAGACAGTTGGTAGGATTTCTGACGACTGTGCTCTGTAGACTCCTGTTGACAGGAAATCTGTAGAAACCTTGTAGAAAAATGGCGATAAGATAGGAAGTGGACAGGTATGTTAAAAAATCGTTAAGATGTCTACAGACTGGCTCACATTTGTTTTGTAAGGGATGAGCGCACCGTCTCGAGTTTTAAACGCCACAAAACAAAAAAAATAAAAATAAGCGTTCACAGTCCTTACTATACTCACTGCTTTCCGCAGGTATGCTGGAAACGCAGGAAACACAGCTGGAATGCTACCCGGCCGAAGCCTTTTCGTTTGAACGCTTGTGTCAAAGCAGTCATCTTTAAAGTAAACCGAACACAGAACGTCAGTATTCTTAGGCGACCAACCATACTTCCGCCCAACAGCACGCTCCCACGCAACACGCCGAGTGTTGTCTTTGGGAAAGCTGCGACGTGAAAACATGTTTAAGGCTCTATTTTGCCGTTCAAAAACACATAATCATCGAGCTTTCTCCCATATGCCTGGTCACATGCAGTAGTAAGCAATAGCGAGCAAGCGAGATTCGTTGCAACGTGCTTGCCACGTTTGCTGCATACTTACCTTACACATGAAAAGTAATTTCTGCCGCTTTTACGTAATTTACGCAGCCGAAAGCGACACAGGAGCCCATCATCGCCTTCGAGAACGGCTGCAGTTGTTTGCGAAGACTTGCCCTCAATGAAACGCCGCACATGACAACAATTCAAGGCGAAAATTAGATCAGGCGTAAGCCGCAGACCACGTCAATCCGTTTTCTGCCCCGAGTAAGATGGTGACGGTCGGTGTTTTCGGCGTCAACTCCACCTCCGCTCAAGAAGTCATAATATAACCTGCTTGGTCGAGCCAAGTCAAGCCATATTAAAAGGCTCTGTGTCGAGATTAGGAATACGCAACATCCGCCGTGACGTCATTTTGACGTCACGCAAGTCCTGGAAACAAGAAGAAGCCTCCCATTGCGTCCCCTTATCCCCGAGTTCCTCCTGAGCGACAAACAGAAACAAACGACAGGGACAAGCCTCAAACACATGCGGCATGCTCGCGATGGTACCTTTGACAGGCGTTTGAAGATTTCATCTACGTAGGCCTACTAGTCATACGCAGGTATGTCACACATAAAACAATTATCAAATGTATGACTTAAGTTCCTTTATCAATCAGAAATGTTGTTTATCGTGGTCTGTTTAGATAGCGCATGGCAGCTCAAAATAAAATTGTTTGTTCATCAGGCCAAGGAGTTATCTAATGGTGACTATTGAGGAGATAGCACATGAGCGATGAAAACAGGCACACGCGGGAGTTTCATAGCAACTTACGTGGACGCTGTGACGTGAACCTATGCCATGCCGCTTCGTCACAGCATCCGCGCAAGTTGCTATCAAAAGTTTCGCGTCGTGCCCGTTTTCATAGCTCATCTGTGCCAGCCTGAGCCCTGTTGAGTGCGCTTCTCACCGATCTTTAGTGCACTGCGGAGAAGCA
Source organism: Ixodes ricinus (assembly GCA_037355805.1). Lineage (NCBI taxonomy): Eukaryota > Metazoa > Arthropoda > Arachnida > Ixodida > Ixodidae > Ixodes > Ixodes ricinus. Next base: position 28,664 of record JAZHYW010012174.1, read on the forward strand.
AGCTCCGCTGGTGTCGCCTTTCTGCAGTGCACCGGTGATCGGAAAGAAGCGCATTCAACGGGGCTGCGGGAACAAAAAATATGAATTGCACGAAAACGCCGTTCGAATTAAGCGTCTTATGAATACATTAAAAACATAGCGGGACACAAAAAAAGTTTTATAATTTGTTCGAATTAAGCAGAAGTACGAAATATCAAAGTCTGAATTATCGCGAGCCTACTGAAGGCATGAAATTCCCAACCTTAAGGGAATACGAGCTTGATCCAGATACTTGGAAGTTCGAAGGCATTGTGGTACTAATAAAAGGAATAGACAAGTTAAAGGATCAGGTTCCTGAAGAAGGCAAAAACCTTCCAGACAGTTCAGTGGGGGTTGCGCTCGGTACTCAAAATAAAGCTGCGAAAAACAATTTCTCCCCGTGAAAGCTTTGGTTTCTTCTATTGAAAGACAGTACAAAATTTAGGTTCTTCGGTTTTCCAACGTTTTGAAAAAACACGCTTGGGTGTTACTTGTCAGAGTTTATCAGTCTGTACTGAAAACACGGAGTCCTTCCTAGAGCTCAGGATTCATAAATTTTTAGTACATACTGGTAAATCTAGAAATGACACATCCGACGGACCCTGGGATCTCGGAAAACCCAAAACTCCAAATGCAACATCTCCTTGAATAAAAAAACAACATAATGTCATCATGATAGGAAGAAATCATCTACAGATTTATTCGGTGTTGTCCCCGAACACAAACTGCTATGAATCGTGTCCATTGTCCCTATTCTTTCTCTGGTTATTCAGTATGTTGTGTTTTTCAGAAACTATATTTGCAACTGCAACATCGTGCATTTCATCCCCTTTTTATTTCTAACCTTCACGACAAGGCTCCAGCAATTTGTTCTGCACAATTGGAGAGGTGGTAGCTGTCTGCCTTTAAAGGAAAAAAAATTTGCCGTTCGGGTTTAGACAGCTGAAGTTCGGTCTTCCTTTGAGGCTAAACAGGCTTATGCTGTAGATGAGAAATTTAGCCAGTGCAGCACCACTGCTAGCCTGGTATCTTTTTTACGCAGTTGGGATGCACGACCACACGCCAGTAAAAGGCTCATTCAGATCGAAATGGGCAGGGGCGGGGGGATCGAACACAAAATCCCTGGGTTCTGTGGCACAAACCGCAGTGCACTAACAAACTCGTCCACCGATCCTCCCCTGCATCTCTCCTGTGTGTCTTCTGTGCTGAGTGACGTCACCTCCCCCGGAGTTTCAAAAATAAAAATGTAATCAATGTGAAAACGTAAAAGCCCAACTAAATGCAGACTTTTTGCTGACAACAACTCTTGAGAAAAAAAGGTAAGCCTTAAAAATATGTACCATGATTTCTAGTCTATAAAAAGGAAATTTTTGATCAGAAAGACCACAACCTATCCATTGGAAAATACAATGCATATTAAGAACTGAAATTTAAAATTAGCTACACTCCCCCAACTGTACCAAAGATTAAAAAAAATGCAGAGGACATCAAAGCACTTTTTATGAGTTGTGAATGCGTAAGCATGAATGTCGTTCTTTCGCTCCCTTAGTTCGTCTGCGGCGTACTGGCATGGACGGCCACGTTTCGCTACTGCCGAGGTAGCGGCCGACAGCTGAGCGCGCGCTCTCGTGAAGCGGCCACGCCGCGCTGAGCTCGGCCGTGCAGCCTCTCCGGAGTTTGCCCATTAGGGCTCTGCGGCAAGGGCCCGTTTGCTCGAAGCCGGTTAACTTTAACCGCGGTACAAAGTTAACCGGATTTTCCTACGAGGGGGAACTTTAGATCACGTGACCGACAGAGTAAGGGCAACGGGGAAACATAACGGTGCCCCTGCTAGCGAGCGCCACTCGCTTTTGAACAAATATGTCTTAGTAGCTGCCATATCGGGCGCGTTAATCAGCAATGAATGGTGCAGGAGGCTTTCACTTTGCCTTATTTCACTTAACTCACAAAGCATTAGCATTGACCTCGCCGCATTTTTTAGATAGTCTTTCGACTCTAACCTTTCTTAAGCCTAAATGAACGCGATAATTGTCAGCATGGCAACGTCTTTGGAATGCTATAGTGGATTGCCTTGACTCAATCGGCCGGGTACTGATAGCACCCAGAAGCAGACAGCGCACCAATAGACCTTTTGCTAAACTTTCCAAGCACCAAGATGCACGCTCCTAGTGTAGTTGCACGAGCTTTACCTGCTGGCGTCTGCAGTAGTAACTGTTCTAAAGCAAAAGTCTAAACCAAATTTTGCCTTGCACGCGCATTTGTCAAAGCCTTAGGCCTGGTTCACACTTGCGAATCGGCGGGCGAATCTGCAAGAATTCGGCCGCCGGGCGTAGCGTCCACTGTGCATTGCCGCGGCCGATTCCGCTTCGGCGGCAGCGGATTAGCTGTAAGTGTGAACCATGCCTGGTTCACACTTGCGAATCGGCGGGAGAATCTGCAAGAATTCGGCCGCATGGCGTAGCGTCCACTGTGCATTGCCGCGGCCGATTCCGCTTCGGCGGCAGCGGATTAGCTGTAAGTGTGAACCAAGCCTTATTATGATTATTTACTTCGAATATTTTATACGAGGAAGGCCAGCGCGCGCGGAGCGTAGAATTACACTTTCAGCATTCTCCTCGATACTTGGGCAATTTAGTAATAGGGCTATTTTCACTGCAGTCGAATTACATGGTTTTTAATTTTTGATGGTTTTATATACAGTTCTTGCATGATGGCCAACCATGCTGCCGGTGTACCGTCCGCATTTTACTGCTCACTTCGGCCTGGTTCACACTTGCGAATCGGCGGACGAATTTGCTAGAATTTGGCCGCCGAGCGTAGCGTCCACTGTGCATTGCCGCGGCCGATTTCGCTTCGGCGGCAGCGGATTAGCTGTAAATGTGAACCAGGCCTTCGGCCGGGCCGCTGCGTACGCTGGTGGCGTTCCTTGGAACTACGCCGCGCGTGAGTCAAATGGAGCCGCGTTCCTTGAAAATATGACGCGTGCCAACCAGTGGGATTCATGCTACAGACGACAGGCTTCGCTCCATTGGGACAGGGGAAGGTGCCGTTTGGCGCGGATTGAAAAGCTCATGACGTCGGTTCGCTCCATGGGACAGTCTCTATGGGAGGAAACTCCCGGTAATTCAAACTTTGCTTTATTCAAACAAATTTTCGGTCCCCTTAAGTTCGAATTAACGAAGAGTGGTTGTTTTCAGGCCCGGATTAAGGTACGGGCTAAGGGGGCTGCAGCCCTGGGCCCCAGGCTGTCAGGGGGCCCCATGCTGACCACTAAACATTTAAAAATGTTCGTCTTTTTTTTTTAAGAAAGTTTAGACAGAAAGCAGAAGAAACACTCCGAAGGGCCTCTGGAGCAATGGCCTTCTCGTTCTTTTTCTCAACAAAGAAACAAGGATGCCATAAAGTTCCCGTCTCTAGATCAGCTGGCGTTTGTGAGCTCGTTGTACAAGAGCGTGCCAGAACAACCAAATTTAACACAGCCTCCCATGCCCCTTGTTAGATTTTTTTTTAATTGGAGCTTGATGGAAGGACGGTTATGGAGCTTTCTTTTGTACTGGGGCCCCCTTAGCGTGTTTTACAGACAATTGTGGGCAGGAAGTTAAGCAAGCGTTAAGCAAGCAACGCAGATGGTTCACACATGTTTTAAACCTTTTCGCGAAACTCCATATGGAGTTTACTCCAGAACGATATGTTTGGAACAAGCGAAAAGGTGCCCGTAAATCTTCTGGACTCCGTCTCTATAGCTACCAACAAAGAGGCGTCTCAAGGAGCCGGCTCTTAAGACGCCCCTCAACAGTTTTCTATGGATACTGACTGCAAGCAAGTGCTCTAGAGTCGATATTTGGTCTGCCAGTGCAACTGAACACACTTCCTTCCAGCGAATGATACGAATATTGCAATGGTTTCACCAAAATCTAAGGTATAACCTCTTATTTTTTAACGTTGAGTCATAAAACAAAAATGGCCGCCGAGGTTTAAATTACTGCATTTAAAAAGAACAAGATTAGTACTGAATCTGATGCGAAACATTTTCCCCATTCAAAAAGACAGCGTGTAGATACAAAAAGAAAACATCTCGATTCTCATGATAAATTCTTTATTTCCAAATGTGGTCGAACGACAGTGGTCGATATCTTAAAATCGCACGTAGTTTCTCCTATGGTTTAAATGTGGAAGTCTGTGTTTGTTTGCGAAACGAGGATTCAGTTACTAGAAGAGCGTTTACGAAGTAGTTTAATCCCGATAAAGACTGATTCAACCAACACAATTTTTTGTTGCCTATGTCACTTCCTTCACTGTTCAAACCAGTAATTAATTAACAGAGGGCTAGTTAGAAGTTAAAACACTCCCAATAATTTGGAACAATGACAAGAATAAGGGCTCTAGATTTTCGTAGCAGTTGTCGCTTTGCGAGGCATGCCATTTAGGGAAAGCGAAATTATTATGGGAATTTTGCAGGTATCTTTTCGGTTGCTGCATAACTCAATTCATGTGTGATTAATGATGTCTCTAGACATGTTAGCATGAGGGTCACCTGTGCTACAAGTTGGCATCGTGACCTATTTGTGTAAACTGACCCGGGCATGTACTCTATAAATCTAGCTGTAATTCTAGTCAAACAAATGCATGAACAGAGTCAACAATTTAAACGGAAGCAATTTAGTTTTTTTTTTGTTAAGTTGCTGGATGTGAACAAAAAATCCTAATATTTTGCGCAATGTTTATTTGATTTCAATTTTGTACCTTAAAATTACTCTATTGTAAAGTGCTAGAGCGGTTGATTATTTGCGAAGTAGCTTCTAATCAACAATCGCATCCGTCTCAATGCCAGCAAAGAAAACTTGAATTCCATTGAATCTACGGATCTAAACAAGGATCGACAATAATCATACGATGAAACATATCTAGATTTAACAAGTTCAAAAATATACATATTCCCGTCGTCATCGTTACCTCCAGCACCGCCACCATCATCATGATCATCACCACCACCACTATGGTTATTATTATTATCATATGTAGGGGCCTCATAACAGCCTCAGCCCAGAGCCCCCAAATGCCTTAATCCGGCTGGGCGAGTTGGTTTGACATCTTATACAATCTTCTGCGCAGCAAGGACCAGGACAAAAGAAGAGAACAGGACACAACAGGGCGCATGCCATAGGCGCATTCCCCCCCCCCCCCTGTTATGTCCTGTTCTCTTCTTTTGTCCTGGTCCTTGCTGCGCCAAGGTTGTTATAAGACGAATTAACGAGATTCGACTGTAGTGAAATGAGTTGCACATGGTTGTAAGTTTTGGACTTTTGGGACGCTTAGAGTACACAGAGTTTGAGTTAGGAACATAAATACGCCATCTTGGAATACTACGGACTGCCCCTTTAATATATGTCATTTTTTTATTTATATATATATGTACTATTCAGCATTTGAGCAAATCAAACCAGGAACATTAATACAGGCGAAAGTGGAAAGCCTATTTGTGTTGCCTGTATTTCTCCACTTTTTATGCATTTGCATGACAATGTTACTCACTGCAGATTCATCTTGGACATGGCATCGAAATGCGAGAGGCAGCATTTACACACGCCATGAAAAGGCTGCCACCCCTGACCGCTTTCTCAAAATGGTCAGCCGATCACTACGGGAGCCTGTGGAGCTCTTCGGTAGGAGTGTGTCAGGACAAGCCTGCAGGCGTCTCCTCTAGAATGGTGCTGTGGGCAAGAAGCCCCTAATACACTTAAAAATTGACGCTCTGACAGGTGGGTGTTTCTGATCAGCCTGGAGAGGCACATGATCTGTTGTGGCTGTGCTGTGCTTAGCTGTGCACATAATGTGTGTCTAGTGTGAGTTGTAATTTACTACGATTTGAGATATTGTTATGAGCCTATTGTTGATTTCGCCTGGTGTAGCATACATCTACAGTCAGAGGCACTATGAGGTGAGACAAGATGAATGCGGGCAGACAAGGAGAAATCCCGCGTTGCGCTGCGCTTGCTTTGCACACTGGGAGCGAGGCCACGAGGTTCGACCTACAGTCAAACCCGATAAAAGCGAACCTGGTTAATTCGAACTATTTGTGAACGGACTAGTGGCTGCAATAAAAATGGATAGCGAAAAATGCGGTTACATTGAACGAAAATCACAACAAAAATTTCTTATGCAAAGGGAGCGGGGAGGAGGTGAGCCAGTGAGACCTTGAAAAGCGGCCACTGAATAGCTGTGGTGAGCGTCCCTCTTGACTCACAGACGCCTTTTCGAGAGTAAATTACTTTTATAAAGGTGGCGTGCTTGTTCGTGGTAAAATTCATTAAAACCTTTATATAGAATTACCCGCTATATCGAACTGGTAGACGGTTTTTTGCGAGTTCGATATAATCGGGGTTTGACTGTGTTATGTTGGCCATAGGTAGGCGAAAGCAGATTAAACCCGGAAGGCGGCCGAGTGATAAATTGACTCTGATTATCAGGCTGGACTCGACAGAACTTCCTTGTTTACTGTTGTAGTTGTGATTTTGTTATTCTAAGGTTTTTTGTGAATATCTGCTCGTGTATTTGTTTTCTTTTAAGCACTGCAGGTTTTATCATGCAAAACCATCTTGCCCAAGCCATCATCTTAGCCATCCGGGTGTGCTGGCAAAAACGGCATGGAAGAAAAGAGCCATTGACAGCCCTGTGTGCAAGGAAATGTGTGCGAGTGGTGCGTGTTGGGAAGAAAATAAAATAGTAAGTTTCATTCTGCTTGTCTTTGTAGTCTTGTTTATTGGCAGAATGAACACCTAAACCTCTGAAAAATTGGTGTTCCTTTTGCACAAGTTGCTAGCTGTTGTCATCAGCAGTCTTTTCTGTATCTAAACTATACCGTGCATGCATGACCAGGTCACCCCAGTAGACACTAGATCGACCGGGTCACATCGGAACACACTTGGCAGGGTCATTTAAAGACACCAGAACACGCGAAAACACCACGATACGACAAAACACCTTAACACACCAAAACACAACAACACGCCAAGACACCATAACACGCCAAAACCCGTGTTTGAATTTGCGCTCTGTTGTAAACGTCAAAAACAGACCAGAACGGGTCTGGTGGATTTTTCAATAGGGAACTAACTAGCACACAAGCTTGTGCTGCAGCATTGGCCAACAAACAGTGCCACTCAACGAATTTTATTTCCACCCGCTCCGAGGCAGCCAGCCTCTCCCCGGCCAGCTGCACCAGGCGCCGCTTGTCCCGCATGCACTCCTCTGCCAGATCATCGGACGACCGCCGTGGGCGCTGTGGTGGTGCACGGGGAAACTGCGGGCAGTCGGTTAGCTGGCTTTGGACTGAGACAAAGACAATTGAAGAACAAGCTGGAAGGTGGGAAAGACAGCTGGTATGAACAGCAGGGACTAGCAACCATATCTAGTTGCAAGATAAAAAGGACACGCTCCTCCCGCAAAGCCCTCCCCTCTTTGCACTTTAGTAGAGCGAACAATAGAGAGAAGTTGAGTTTTGCCTTCTCTCCAGCATTCGCTCTACTAAAGTCTAAAGAGTGGAGGGCTTTGCGGGAGAAGCCTGTCCTGCTGTTCTTAAAAGGACAATGAAGGCAATTTCGGATATTTTTTTTGGCGATTGAATTGGGTTCCGGGCACGTCTCAGGCCACGTTGCCCAAATTTCAGTCAAAAACGGCGCTTGCGTGCCGCGCAAATCATTTAAACAGTCGCTGTAGTAATCGTACCGGGATCGACTGGGGCGACGCCCCGAGAGTTACGGGCGAAGCCAGGAGAAGCGGAGCTCACGTGACCGTTGCGGTGCCAAGAAGCGCGACGTCACAAGAGACGCGTCAGCGATTGGTCGAAACGAGAGACGTGCCCTCGGTCACGTTTTGGTTCACGATTTTTAGGAATACTGTCCTAATTTCCGCTTGAATAACCCTGAAGAATATAAATCGGATCGGAAATGATTACTGAACCGTAAATAAAACAGCATAATTGGTTTTCTTTTTGCTACGCTAGACGCGAAACGGGCAACGAGCAACTATGGGCAAACAAAATAAATAAAAAAGAACTCAGCGCTGGAGACGTTTCGTTTTGGTTTCGGACTTCTGACACCATGTATCATTGACGATAAAGAGGCAGTCGACAGGATCGCGTGTAGAGCAACAAGGACGTAGTTTAATGGACTTCGGCGGTATTGATCAAATAGCGCCGGGCGCACTGCGCATGACTAGTGCCTTGTCATGCGAGGCGTTGTACATAATAAGCCCGATACAGGTGTCGTGTTTACTTTGGAAACACGGTACTCGAAGGATTCTGCAAAGTGGTAGTCATGCCAAATTTGTGCGCTGTAGATGGCTGTTCAAACGATCGACTGAAGACCAGTACTCGTTCGGGCGACGCTAGTTTGCACGTGTGGGTTGCTGTTCGTGTTCTTTGACGACGAAAAGAGAGGACGTCCGACTTTGGTGAAAACCAAAAATGGGGCTGTTTATTTTCTCCTTCTTGGGGAGCGTCCCCCGCGGAGTAACCGGTTCCCGGAACGGCTTGGTCGCTGCCGCTTTCCCCTCGGCATCTCCCCGCGTCCCTGTCCTTCGGCAACGCGCCGCTCTCGTTGCCGGCTGGGCGGTCTCCGTCGGGTGATGGCGGAGGCCGCCAGACACGTACTCCCGTTCCGTTGGTGTTAGGTCACTGAACGGAAGCTCGAACTCGCTCGCGAGAGCGGCATTGTCGTCCATGTCGACAGATTCGACGAAACGACCGCGCCACCGCGCTGCTATAACCCACCGCGCTAACCAGAGTCTTGATCTCCTAAATACTACCGATACCGACTATTAACACTTGACGTCACTCCCTACGTCACCTTCGTTTTCGGAGGCTCAGAAATGAGAATGGAGATAGTTCAGTTTTGATTTCTTCAGTTCTTTCGTAGGCACAAAAATATGCGTCACAAATGTCTATAAAGAATTGGTCAGCATGCATGGTTCCCAACAAGCCTGAAAACATCATTTTAAAAATTAAATAAAATCGTCTCCATTGTTATTTAAACTGCAACAGGGTATATGTATTCGAGGAAAAAAACCATTTGTGTTTTCTCAAAGGCTTTTAGAAAGACCTGAAAAGAAATAGATGTCCAAATGGTGAGAGACCATTCATAATGACACTAAATGGATTGAGAACACCACTTCTTCCAAACAGCCCCAGGCAGCACACCACTGTTGGACCCGTTGACCAATGTTGGCAAAATGGTTTCAATATTGGTCTGACGTTGGCATTTTCGAAAGTGCCACCAATGGTGGTCCAACATTGGTGCCAATGTTGGACCACTGGTTTGCCAACGTTCTGCCCACGTCCAACGTGGTTTGCGCTTTTTTGATCAATATTGGCATAGAGGTTTCACCGCTGGCTGACCAACATTGGCATCCAGCGCCTTATGCACTGGCTCTTCCAATATTGGCTATTCCCATATTGGCATCCAGTTTAATACACTGGCTATTTTTTTGCATCCATTGTCTATGACATTATTGGATGGCATTTTTCAGTCAGTGTTCTAACCAGTGTCACAAAAAGAGTGCAGAGAACCAAGCAAGTTCCTTGCCCTTTTTCCTCAAGCACAGTTTTCTTTCTGATACTAAAATCTAATAAATGCAGCAATTTTACCACATTTGGACACTTTAGAAATCAATAAAGCATGCAAATGAATTGTTCATAACGTTTGATAGTTCATAATTTATTTAAATCGAATAAAAAGATTTAAAAAAATTGTGCACACTCGGCGGCACGCTCGGTAGTGGACAGGGCAGACTCGACAGGGCAGACTAGGCAGACTCGGCGGCACGCTCGGTAGTGGACAGGGCAGAGGGCTGGGTGAAGAGCTGGGCAAAGGGCTGGGCAAAGGGATTCCACGCAGGAGCCTGGCCACAGGATTCTGAAAGAGACAGAAGCGGTGGTTCGGATTCAGGTGAAGGGTTTCAGAGGCTCTCAGTTCTCTCTTACGCTTGTCAATAATGAAAATCAAAATAAAACATAGCTTCATTATTAATCGCCGCCTTTTAATTAACCATTCGATTAATCGGCTCGGTTGCTCTGCAAGTATAAAATCTCGGAAAGGCCTACCGACTTTTTTGTTTTACTTGTCCATATTATCAACTTTCTTTTCCAGTGAATTATTTTTCGTTATTTTGTATGTAAAAAAACTTAGTACTGCCTTCTAAAATAAATAGATGCGCAGGTAATACACCGGGGCCGGCTTGGTGGAATCAGTGTCTCAGCTTAGACTGGGTGAAGGAAAGCACTGTAAAGAATGGGACGCGCGAGCGTCATGAGTCGATGTTTGAGTCCCAGTTCAGCTCGTACGCTGGCTTTGACAGTGCTTTGCTTTTCCCCGTCTCAGCTGGGACGCTTGTTTCTAGAAAGACGGCCCAGGCGTTTACTATTGTTTTGTTCGTCCGACTTGTCCTTACTCAGAGCTTGATCGATCTAGACTAAAATATTGATAGTGGTTTAAAAAATTAAGCAAATAGTACGAAAGGTTATTTCATAAATTTCTTAACTCTACTCCTGCAACATCATGGCGTCCCTCAACCTTTCATCTAGCTTTAAGAAGTCTTAAGAATTATAATCTCGTCATTTAAGTTCACACCAATATTTCTGCGTTAATTTAAAAAAAAAAAAACGTTTTTAAGATTTACGATATTTGCGGAACGGAAATGTGTAGCATTGTTGTACCCATATTGCCTCCATAATATTTACAATTTATAAATGCAACCGCTGGCCTCCCTCTTCACTCACCAGTGTCAAACGCACTACTAAATTAACAATTCAATAAATACCCCGGTACACGTAACAACATGACTGTTGAACAGATCTTGATGCTTGAATCAATCAAGAGTTTAAAATAAATCGCGCAGAAAAAATAGCTTGTCGTGTAGAGACAATTACTGGCAATTATACACTCGCTGAGCGCGGTGACATAACTGACACTCCACTCGCACCCAACAACCCAAACCTTGGCAAATAAGGACTACACAACGCTGTGGTATTTGGCTTGGAAATACCGGGAGGACTGTTTACTACAGCACGCATCTACCGCTAGAAGACAGCCATATTTTAACAAAAAAAAATAAATACAAATGACGTCGAACACAAAATAACCAATCAGAACGTCTCTCACGGTCTATTAGAATAAAAGCACTTGCAAATAGCGGCGCGTACAGGGCCTTTCGGGCCGATCGCTCGGATTACACGTTGAACTCGTCGGAGATTCCGGCGCAGAGTTCGACACGGTTCAAACTCATCGGATAGGACCGACGTACATTGCGTAGCAAGAATACTCTATCCCCAATGGTCAGGAGAACTTCTCCCTTGTCACTCACATGGCAGAGAAGGCGGTCAGTTGTGTCTTCGGTCCGTCGAAGCTAGTGGTCACATGTATGCCCACAACAAGGGAAGATCACCGGTGGTAGGCGCTGCCGAAAGAATATCCATGGTCTTGGCAATCCGCATGTTGAAGATCGCACTTGGCACTAAGACGAATTGCGCTGCTGGTGATCGGAACTCTTAGAACTAGATTTACCACATTTACCGCAGAAGCGAAACCACAGAGGCCCGCAGGCCGTATCACCCGCGAAGCTAGGTCCGGTCTTCGCAGGCATTCGGGGTTCCGGGTTTGTAAACGGCTAATGCGTCATCCGTCAAACCACGTGATCAGCTTCTGCCGTTACCCGCGCACAAAGAGCGGATTCAAGCGATAAAAGTATTGCCTCATTGGTCGGCGAGTACGCACCGTCACCACGCCTTCAGCTTAGGGAGAGGGAGAAAATGAGAGAAGGAGTAGAAAGAAGCAGCCCAGAACGGGGAGTGCGCTTACAAAAGCTACTCTTCAGGCCCATCTCAACAATGAACCCAACCAGGGGATTAGTCACTTGTACCCAAGGTTGATAGTGCAGTGGATGTATGCGTGGCCTCGGGCTTTTAGTCAGGTTCCGTGCTCTGCCTTATCACTAGCTTTCGAGACTGTAGTCACGTGACCCTAACCGGAGACAGAATTAGCCTAAAACACGCATAGCGTCTACCCTGCTGCCAATACCGATTGAACAGGACAGCTCTCTGATGGCCAGATTTTGAATTTCTAAATAAGCTGTCCAGCCCAAAAGTGATTCTAAACGGGGCAAGTTTGAAGACAATGTTTTACGTCGTATAACTCACATTAAAATTTTGAATGAAGAACTAAGCGCGACTATTTTTTGCGCACGATGTCCACAAATAACTAAATATTTATATATATATATATTATTTTTATCAATAAATTTAAAATTATTTGTACACTGTTAGGTTCGCGCTTTTTCAACTTCAAACTTTTTTTTACGAAAGAGTTACACATAAAAGACACCACGGACAGCACATCGTTCGACTTTCAACACACGATGAATCGGTTGCGATGCTGCACGAACAATATCGGAAAGATGCTGCGTAGGATACGCCGGGCGCAACGGCTTCGCAACCGTTCGAAGGGCAAAGGATTCGCGACGACAAAGTAGCGTCTTCCAACTTCAGTAAGCTAATTGGGCTCGAGAGTACCTCGCTAACATTTCCGCAGAGCGAGCGCGGCCGGCCAGATGGAGGCGCAGTATGCTCTCGCGTTGCGATTGCTACGTCGTTCTTCTGCCTACACTGATGATATGTGCACTGGCAGTCGAAGCAGCCCTCTCGAGACTTCATTCGAGTCCAATAGACGACTTTCTAGGCTCGAAAGACTCCTCGTAAAACTGAGAGTAGAAGTCACTTCGGTTGGCGGCGTAAGCGGCGGCTTTATGTTTGTCGACACCTGCGTCGTCAATGACAAATATGCACAGAAACATTAAATATAAAAAATAGAGCACGCAGAAAGAAATACAAACATGGCAGGGGCACGGACAAAGTGGAAGACGTTAACGCTAGGTAATGCATATACATACAAAATACACTAGAAAATACAAAAATAATTAAATCTAAAAAACAGAATTAAGTTTTCAACGCCGAGGTAAGGCAATGCGAAAGAAGAGCAGCCGGCAAACAAACTGCAATAGTCCTATAGGCAGCTAAGGACGTATTTGTGATCGCGGTTAGAAAGTACCGGCGACGTACGCCCCATGAAGTTGGCTAAATAAAATTCTCGCTCCGAGCGAGCGCGTGAATGACTCTTTTCCACTTTCCTACCTCTGCAATGCAAAAAAAAAAGGTCGCGGGTTTATAGTTTACGCGACACAAATATCGATAAGCCATTGGCTATGGCAGTGCAATATTGACCAGCCTATACCATGACATCACAAATATTGGAAAACGCTTGGCTTTGACAGTTTAATATTCACCAGCTTAAGCCAGCGTAAATACAATATCGGAAAGCCATTGGCTCTGACAGTCCAATATTGTACAGGTTATGCCGGCGATATCCAATATTGGAAAGCTATTGGCTTTGACAGTCCAATATTGGACAGCTTATGCCGGCGTAAAGCCAATATCAGAAAGCCAGTGGCTCCGACAGTCCAATATTGGACAGCTTATGCCGGCGTATTTCCAATATTGGAAAGCTATTGGCTTTGACAGTCCAATGTTGACCAGCTCTATGCCAACGTATTACCAATATTGGAAAACCATTGGCTTTGATAGTCCATTATTGTCCAATGTGATTCCAATATTGGGAAACATATGGCTCATTGGGCCATTGTTGGGCCATTCTTTGCCACATCAAATCCAATGTTGGCCCAATACGGTGTGCTGCCTGGGGCGATGACGTAATGGACTGCCTCATCATAAGCGGCGTTTCTGTGGACACGTGCAATGCCAGACAAAACATAACAGCTTACCCGAACTGTCAGTCATTTGGTCCACCTCGCCAACCGACACCCGTGCAGCTTCGGCTGTTGGGGGTGCCGCCTGAAAAATGAGCAGGCAAATCCCATCATCATCATATCACAACTAAGAATTGTGGAGAGAAACACATCAGAAAGGTGACAGGTTTTACAAGAATTAATATCCCCTCAGAGTGCTTGGGTAACAAAGAAATGGGTGGCCAGATGAAAACTTGTATGCTTTACATGCAATGGCTACATTTGTCTCCTGTGTGCATCACGCGACTGGCATATGTGAAGAAGTCGTAGGTTTCTTGTACTAACTAGTTTGCACCATTGCTACAATTTACCCTGACGATACTCAGCAGTGCCAGCACAGCACTAATAACATATTCAGGTAGCAATGTGGCTTTTTATTTTTGTGAACTTTGTTCTCTATGCCAGAGGTGCGCAAAGGGGGGTCGCGAGGCGACGTCTGGAAGTCGGGGGGGGGGGGCTAAGAAATCCGAGCCGCTGGTAGCTTTGACAGTGCTCTAAAAAAGGGGGCGGGGAAGGGGGGAGGTTCGCCGAACGGTGTTCAGGTATTTTAGGGGTCGCGGGCCTGAAAAGTTTGCTCAACGCTGCACTATGTCACACCTATTAGTGGCATGCAGCTACTTGCATCATGCTTTTTACAAAGACAAATGCATCTAGGTATGAATTTGAATCCATTTTTTTTACTGATTCGTCAGCCCCATTTTGCTCCAGCACGAATTGACACAGAGTCAACATCTATATAGCCCTGGATCAGTGGCGTACCCGTACATAGGAAAAGGGGGGGAGGGGAGTGGGCGAGGTCACTGACTCCCGGGTTCATAAATATCAATACGATGGTCATGGGGTACATATTGTATATTCTATTACCGTCTTTCGTAGTATATGCTGATTGCTGCCTTGATGTGAGTGTATAAAACAGTCAAAAATGTATTTCCTTCATCCGTCGTAAATTTTTTGTGTGTATCTGTTCTAATCACACATATCGATGTATTTGCAATTCTGCTGCTGTTACATAATTTTCTTTTGGTAATTTTATAACCTTATAGGTAGTATACATATATATATATCTTTTATTCCCTTCTTTTTTTTCTTTTGTTGCTTTGCTGTATGTTTGCCTGCTGCCTGTGTTGTGAGTGTAGCCTGGTACTAGGAGCCTAGTCAGGCGACTTTATTGTCGCTTTTTTGCCCCAGCTCCATGGCAATTTCTGTATTGTCATAAACTCGAAATAATCAAACAAATAAACTTCGTGGAGAAGTTGGACAAAAAGAAAAGGAAACAAAAAGGATGTGCATTCGGGCTGCAGACATCGTGACTTTTTAAGTTACGGGCGGTCACGACTAGTAAAACGACGAAACAAACTTTCAACCGCTTATAAGGGCACGCCGAGATGACCTCCTCTCCCATTCCACGACATGTCAGGTGCAAAGAAGGAAGCGAAAAACCCACTGATCTCTATTGTAGTAGGCTGGATCACGGATCGCGAGCCCGCCGGTGGCATCACCAACGGCCATTACTTGACACCAGGTAACACACGCAAGTCTATGGGAGAAACAGAAATGTAAGAATATTGAAGCTTGTATGCTCGGCTTGAAGGCGAGTATATTATGATGTGATGCGATCATTATATCGGATATTTGGAGGTCGAATCGGTATTTGTCCTGCGTTCGAAATGCTAATTAAAAAAGATCCATCATGCCGAAGCACCTACGGCTGAGCTGGCAAACTTGCTCTCGTAGTGAAGTAACCAAAGGAGCTTGCCGTCAATAGTACCGTGTTCGGGGAAGCCCAGAAATTGATGAATGTCTAAAAAGTTCCATGTTATGTTGACAGCGGCTTTCCGGGGGAGCGAATTCCGCGTAGCAGAGGCCTCAAGCTTGCCGTCTGCTAAACCCAACTTGTCAAAACCGCTACCGACTCCGCGGTAACTGTAGGTAACTCTAGTCGCATTGAGCTGCACTTCATTTCTCGCCCGGCGGAGTCACTCTCGACCGCGAAACATTTATTTATAAGAAGTGTGAGGGCTGCTAGTTTTAATGTTTGTACACATGCTATTTGACAGGATTTCCCGAAAAGCAGCCGAAAATTTTCAGTGCCGAAAACAGCTCAGGAACGGGGAAAACGGCACTTTTTCTCGTTTTTGCCATAGAGTCCCATGCATTTGGTGGTGTCAATCAATGGCCGCCGGTGCCGACACTCTGCCCCAGCTGGCGAGGCCGCGGTCCGCGATCCAGCCTACTACAATAGAGATCAGTGGAAAACCCACACACACAGAAAACAAACACTGACGTCAGTCCTATACCGGAGATCAGCTGCAAGCGCGCTCTGACGTCAACACGTAACCGCACAAAAAGTCCAACCAGGGTCTAATACCTCTGTCAGACGGGAACCTAAAAGGAACTTTATGCCAAAGGCCTTTAGAATTTTTAAATGACCTTTAAGTTCTGCCGTGCTTGACAGCGCAAGTAAATGTCATTTAGACGATCCATACAGCGATTGAAGTCTCGTAACTCGTTTAAACGTATAAATACGTCCATGCTAGAAAAATAATGTTTAGGCGATATAAATAATTTTTAGAGCGCAGCTCTTAGGCGCCCGTTTCCGGCTTGAGCGGCGTCGGCGTCGCCGTCGGCGTACGTCGGCGTAACCGCGCGGTGCATTATGGGAAATATCCCATAATGCACCGCGCGAGTCCCCCCCCCCGGGGGTCACGTGACTTCGGGGGAGGGGGGTCACGTGACCCCTCAGGTCACGTGACCTCGGGGAGGGGGAGGGGGTCACGTGACCTGGGGGAGGAGGGGGAGGGGGGTCACGTGACCCCCCAGATCACGTGACCCCCTCCCCCCGAGGTCACGTGACCCCACCCGGAGGAGATTGAAGAATGAGGGAGGAGGAGGAGGAGGGGTATACCCTCCCCTGATTACCCTTCCCTCCTCCTCCTCAAGAGCTGCGCTCCAATTCGGCGTTACAGGGAGTTGTAAACGGCTTTCATTTTTTAAAGTTTTTTTAAGCAAACAGAATATTAAAAAAGACAAAATGACGAGTTCAGTTGAGTGATTACGACAAAGTCCATTTCAAGCCCAAGCAAAATGTTTTTTTTGGCAATTAGAGGCAACCCTGAGCGTCTCCCGCTCACTCAGTCGATGATGCCTGGAACGCGTCGCCGACAGGTGTGCATGTTTACCGCGTCCCCAAAAAAATGGTCCCTCGATTTCCGCCTGATGACGTCATAGAAGTGTCATGCTGTCGTCGGTCGCGATCCTGGCGGCGTCCCAGCAGTAGTGTTGTGAATGGCAGACGCCTGTTCTGCTGTAGATCGCTCTCCACTGTGACAGTCCACGGAAGATACAGCAGCCGGAAGTTGGGACGCCTGAGACGCCGTGACGACAGCGACACTCGCGTTCGCTCGTGCTTTTCGCCAGCATTTCTACGGCCAACCGCCAGGATCGCGACAGGCAACAGCATGACACTCCGGCTTCTGTGACGTCACTTGTTGCCACCTCGGGACCACTTTTGGTGTATGGGCGGGATAAGACGCTAAACACACCAGTCGGAGACGCGCTCCAGGCACCATACTCAGTCCTAACGTCGCTCAGTGCTCCCGCTCCTTTCCCTGCTTCTGCTACGCTTTTGCCCTGTTCGGTTCGGCGTCGTGCTCGCGCTTGAGTTTCATCGCACCTGTCGGAGGTCCTCCAGCCGATCCTCCCAAAGCCGTATCAGCGCCCACGTCGCCTCAACGCTCCAATGAAAGCACGCCAACCCCTTCCTAGTCGTGGACGCTCCTCCGTCCTTCGACGTATCGCACAACGCGAGAGTGAGATACAGAATTATATTTGTATAAAAAGCAGTATGCAATACACTATTAGAATATGATAAAATATGAAGTAGAGAAATAAAAGCTAGATAACTATGGATGTAAGGAAATTCGAGAAGAGGAAAACCGAAGGGCCGAAGCGGACGATGTGAGCAGGCGAGCAGCGGGACGACGAGGCCTACTAGATAGCTGGGGCCGTGAGTACAGAAAACTATTAGTAGAGCGAGGTCTGTACAGAATACACGTGAAACACGCTTTTTGTAATAATAAACATACAAAAACATTGATTTTAGATATCAGTACGATCTTTCATTTCAATTCGCTTCTCTAGTGTAGACCTCTGCTGACGAATTTACGCCTTTAGCAGCCGTAAAAGACTTGTGGGAACCCAGGTTCACGAAAAAGACATTTACGCTAAATGTCCTTTGAGTTGCCGTGTGGCATTGGTGAAATGACATTTACACTAATGTCCTTTGGCGTAAAGGTCCTTTTAGGTGCCCATCTGATAGGGGTATAACACAAAGAACACAGACCGCGCAGACCAAGACAGAACCAAACAAAGCCCCCGAAAGATCTATCTCCAAGGACGCGTTCATCTCTCTGCTTGAGAAGAACTTCTAGACCCAAAAACGTGCCTATCTTCATGTCGTATCCTGCCTCGCTGAGCGCATCCCGCATTCCCATGATCTACACAAAGATGCTACTCCTGGCCACTCGGCCACTCCTTGTCTTCAAAATGTTACTTTCAACTAGACAGCGAGACAAAAATAACCAAAAGGAAGCGAGGTCACTCGATCTCTTCTGAAAATCCCCATTGCTAAACATGGTGCAACCCAACCGTTACCTCATCCCAAATCTTTAAAGGAATTAAAAAATATCTCCGAAGATGAAACACGGTTTGTCTTGTCGTCCTGTCCTGTCCAAGCTGTCTCTCCTTGTTCAAAGTGAAAAAATAAAAATAATAAACAAGCTGAAATCGACGACACCAGAATGCAGTCGACAAATAAGGCTTGGTTTGCTCTTCCACTAAACTCTAGATTGCAAAACACGGGCTGCTATTTTGTTCTAAGACGACGAAGGAAAAAGGAACGACTTCACTAGCACTGCGAGGAGTCGTCTTTCCACATTTCAAGGGTTTTTAGTTTTCGGGCATGCCTGTACGCCACTGAAAAGGCAGTGGTGACTATCACTGTGAAATGCTCGGACGTTGAATATTTTCTCGTATAAATATTCTTGGTGAGACTTCAAGGAGAGTGCATACTGAGAGACAGTGACAGCCGTGGCCATTTGGCAACGCAAAGTACATGGCTGGATGTTTGACAGCGGGAGCCCAAGAAAGCGGCTGTTGGGAAGGAAAGCCACCGGAAATGTTGGAAAACATCGGTATCGCATCAGTGGACCATCTCAAACCTGGAAGCGCCCAGACACCCTATGAATCGGTAGGCGGGAGGGAAGAGGTTTATTATATTGCGAAACAGCATAGACAGTGATGTACATCACATCTGTGATGACTTATGTTCGCCTCCAAATGCCCTTATGACCTTGTTTCGTCCCGAGGGAATTATTATTTTGTACAATTTTCTTAATATTAAGAGCCGAACGGGCCGCTAGCTTTGACGCACAATGATTCATTTTGTTTTATTTATAAAAAAAAACGTGCCGAGAAAACATTCCTTTTGCTCAGTAATGTACTATTTTGCGTTTGCTGCTAAATCTGACTGTATATTAGGCACAACTACCAAATTTAGTATAATGCTGCGATAATTAAATGATCAATACAACTAGACTAAAAGTTGAAGAAAAATCTCTTGCTTCCCAGCAGACTGCTCTAGAACGTATACAATTTCCAGAACCAGCGTGAAGAATATTGAACGAAAAGTCATAGTCAAACTTGTCGTATTAGGGTTTAGGTAACGGTCAGTTAATCTGACGTAAACATTGCAAGGCGCCTAGCCAATGCAGTACGACGGCTAACCGTCTTTCGGGTGCCTGGCTCAGCAGGGGGACTCCACGTCAGTTAATGAAACGATGTGACGTGAAAATGTCCTTTTTTGTAACATTGCTAGATGCCATATATTCTTATTAAATACACGGGTGTGGAATTTCGTCACTATGTTAGGACCAGGGTTGAGCGGAAATACTCAAAAATGTATTTGGAAATACAAATACAGGGACACATCAAAATAGTAGCTAAAATACTGATACTAAAATATATCTGTACAAATGTATTCATGATACTTATCGGAAATACATTTTAAATATAGGTAAAAAGTCTTTGGAAATAAAAATACAGGAATACATTTTAGGGAGGGCATAAATACAAATACAAAAATACTGATACTGCAATACATTTTTCAATTTTGTTTGAGATGCCAACTGAGATGAAGCTTGAAGTTTGAAGTGGAAGTATTTGATCCCGAAATTACTTTCCCGTAGGCTTGGCACTTTGCCTTGAAGGTAGTGGTTTCGGACGACGAGGAGTCTTCAATGGGCTAAAATAACGTTCCATCAAGGATTGACCGTGGTCCCTTCCCTGACATCCTGTCTGTCTGACGAGGGATGCGAAAAGACTTTCGTCTCTAAAAAACTTTTCTGTGACCCTGAATTTTATCAAAACGTCACCACGCCCCTGTCCAATAAGGACGCCTCTGTCAACATTGATTACATGACGTCACGGTGGAATGAACTGGTATTCTTTATCTGTAGGTGTGGCCTTGAACATGAAACTCTACCACGCTGCTGTATGAAAGGACAATACGTACTTTCGTTATAGTTTACCTCGTTGAAGATCGTGCAGGCAGTGTAATTTGGAATTGTCGAGAATAGTGGACCACCTCAAGCATCTTAGAACAGATGTCTTATCTTTTGTTACGGTTGAAAAAACGATACGGTGGCATCCCTGTTGTGAAGCACCTTTCTGCCGACCCTCTGCCACCGACGCATGGACTGCAGTCCACAAGTTTATATCGCCTAGCATCATCCAAACAGAAACCTCGTGGATTTCAACCTGATATTGCCGGCACAGGTGCCAGCTCTCCGAGAAACTGCGCGCTTTTTGAGACGAATCGCAGGTGTACGAAGTATGGGTCGGCACAACAAGGCCACGTCTGGCCTCCTTCCTGGGTTTTGAATCACCAGAGCAGCAGGTCACTTTCACGTCGGCTGATGACGTACCCTTGAGCCGTGCAATATTACGGGCGCAGCCGCAGACGCATTCGATTATGTGTTGAACTTCACTACGTGAGTCATCCTACTATTTCAAGTCAACCACCGTCAGGCTCGTGCTGCAACGGACTGTGACTCAGCTTTGCCGGCTGGGTGTACTGTGTACGCTAAGGTGAGAGAGACGGTTAGAGGCGGGCATTGGATGCCAGCAAACAATGACTCAAGAAATCCGTACCTGAGGACCTGCGGCAGACGATACTCTGACTCTACTCCTGGCACGCCACCTGGTTCGAGTCTCCGACTACGCAACACTTCTCAGAAGAGAGAAGAGGACGCATGGAAAAATAGTTTAGAGAATCGGAAGGAACCTTGGTCAGCATAGTAACAATGCCCTAGCATCTCTTTGATCCTGGTTCCCTCAAAAGTAAAAAAAAAAAAGATGCGTGCGGACTTGTTTTTTTTTTCTTTTGTGGGGGGGGAGGGGGAGGGGGAAACGTATTTTTGAAGAAATGTAACGAAATACATTTCATCCTGATTGTATCGCGATACAAAAAAACATTAAAAATGTATTACGATACAGGAATACGGATGCTGGTGAGAAAAAAAATGTATCGCGATACAGAAATACAGATACGAAATGTATTTCTGAAATACTATCGCGATACATTTGAATAGCGATACTGCCCAACCCTGGGGAGGTCTTTGGAGCAGTTATTCGTATTCTTAATTGTTTATTATAAAGACGGGAAGCAACATAACACTTGTGGCGGTAATTGGCAATAGTTGGTATACCTTTCTGCTCATCCCGCTACTCTGGCCACTGTCCGGACACGTTCATCTGGTCCGAGGACAAGCTCTTGAGGTTTGCACGCTTCTTTCGCCTGGAACATGGCGGATTTCAAAGCGCAAAAAAAGTAGGCGTCACCTATTTTGTTGGAACTTGTCCGGGGACACGACCGTCGTGTGAATACACCGTAAGAATGCAATTCTACGATAAAATTAATTCGCCTTTTCGTGTTTCAAGTTAGACTCAATGAGCACTATTTCAGACATGTATCGAAATTCCGTTCATGAAGAAACAAATTAGTTGTTAGTTGAGCAGTGCAGTGTGACTGCCCGGGGTCTTTATTGTGCAGCACGCAGTAGTAATAAACGACCCCACGCCGATACGATCCTAGTCCAGATCCAAACTTGCAAGAGTGGAAATGGACATCAGGATCCCTGGGTTCTGCTGTGCGAGCTTTCGCTCTACGTACTCTTAGCTACGATGCGTTAACATTGCGTTCGTGAACTCTGCCGCTTGTACTTGGAGAAACAGCTGTTGTTTTACGAGAAAAAACAAAAGGCATGTCAAAGCTTTCTCAGAAGGCACAACGAATCTATATTTCTTTCCACAAAGCGTTCAGCGAAAGGCGGCACGATTCTGTCGGAATTGTACTGAGCTCGACTGAGGTCACAGCTGCGCTCTGCAGCTGCGCTGCAGAGCGCAGCTTTGATTTCGGTTGAGCTCGCTGCGATGCGCTCGCTCTGCAGCGATACTCCGGCGTGGACCGTCCGTCGATGTTCTTCGCGCAGCTGCGCTTCAAGAAAAAGAATATTTCTGCGCGTGCACCCAACATAAATGCAGATGAAAGAAAAACGGGGGTTTGGATCCGGTTGCGGGTGTCATAACTACCGCGAAATCTGTTGCCTTTCGACTTTTGGGGGGAAGGAATGGCGCTTTTTAAATATTAGTTTTCTGTTTAGGGTTCCCATCAAACACCCCGGTTTATTTTGGCTATTGTCTAAGTTTCAAACCTTCTTTTTATTCGGTTGTAAATCCATCCGTCGTGCCCTTAGTAGGTTAAGTTGGGAACTCAGCCCATTGGTACGACAATTTGAATTATTCATTAGTGTTTATGAAACCAAACTCTCCATCAGCGTTCGGCTACGGCTTGGGTTAAATCAGTGAAGCATCAATTGAGCGCATGAGTCGCAGCCGAACGTTTGCCCAGGAATCGTGTCCAATCTCCGTCCCGCGCTCGATCGAGGAAGATGCCGTAAAAAATCCAGTACACGGGTCGTGTGTCCATATAGACACCAACCACTGTAGGAAACAAGCTGGACAGAGCTTTTCCTATTGCTCAATCTCCTCGCCATCAAGGTTGGTTTGCGAAGCAGGAGAGCGTATAAATAAAAGATTGAAAGCGTCCGGTGTTTCTACCTCGTGTTGTGCTTCTTCAAAATCTATACATTCCGATAAGGTCACATAAAAGACGTCCGGTAGACGTTTGAAACTTATTTAGAATTTTATATGGCCTTTTGCGGCTGTATAAAATAAACGAATACGTATATAGTTCTTTGACCCCAGAAAACCGTCCTTGAAGCGCGAAACATTGTAGATTTTTGAAGGTGAAAAGTGGCATTTACGCACACGGCCGTTCTGGTCGCAGTTGACGATAAAAACACGTGAGTGATTTTATCGGGAGGATTTTAATGTTTCTTCGAAAATACCTATGGATTTTGGAAGGGTCGGAAAAATAGAATTTATACTTTTAAATTTTATGAGTGGTTTTCTAAAACCAAAAGTCAAACTTGGGTCCGCGTCATCGCTCTTCTACGGTCTTGGAGACGTATAGCAACGTTCTTCTGCTGCGCTCTTCGATATATTAAAGGTTATTCTGCCGTCGTACGGGAAAATAAAACCTTACGGGAAAAATCAAACCTTTCCGCAAAACCCCACAAGGCCTCTCCACGACCCACGTAATGCACCCGATGACGCGGGGAATTGTGGGGCCTTGGTCCTACGCTCCGATCATACGGGAAGCGACGCGATCCCTTCTCTCTTATTACTATTTCGAATTCAAATACACAAAGAAAGCAGAACGATCGAACACACTAGAAAAAGAGCGGTTCGTACCCTGTTAGGTTATCGTCCTGCCCATTATACCTTCTAAAGTCATAGTCTGCGATACGAGCGGATGGGACGAATCCAAAGGACGTCAAAAGCACAAGTGCCTATGCCTTCCCTGTACAAGGTCGGTTAAGCGATTATAGAACACGCACATAAACGCGACAAAAACACCATGCACCTAGCAGCACACTTCCCCGGCTCATACTTGGGCCAGTTTGGCGCAAGCTTGTGCCAGGCTTGAGCCAAGTTGGCTCTAGCTCGCGCCAGTCTGGCCCAAGTCTGGGCCGAGGAAGTGTGCTACTTCGGATACGTTAGTGCGCATTTGACACTGTTTGATTGGTCCCATCAGCTTATAGTGTTGGCTGCGGCTGGGCTGAATCTGAAGCGAAGTAGAGCAACCGCATCTTCTATTTATGGGTAGGATTCCGCGTCTTTGTGGTTCTTTTCTTTCATCCCCATATTCGGAGGCAAACTTTCTCGTCGGACAAATAATCGGTGTTGATCGGAGCTTCCATTGAAAAAGGCGGTACATGGGCGTAGGATTTCCCCACCTCCAGGGAATATGCGCGTGATCCAAATACACAAAAAACATCCCGGTACCAAGAGGAAAAGCCTAAACGCGATGAAGGGTATTGGGCCCGAATAGAGGAGCAGCCTCCTGTAAAGTACAAGTAAAGTTGTGTTCTGCAGGTCAACATAGAATGCATCTCTAAATAAAACTTTTTCCTGTAAAGCTTTTTTTTTTAAATTATTATCCAAGGGGCAGCTTTGATTTGGGTTTTTTCAGCTTGCCTCGATTTAACAAAAGCGAATCCGCAGTTACTTTGTTAGGTTTTGCGTCTATATAGTGAAATCGTGCCAGCAGTATTTATGGGTACGTGGAGGATGGAGCACTCGCCGTACACTTTTCTACACTGTTAAAGGTGACATGAGGAGGACCCTGGAATCGCTAAGATATGGCGACAACTCACTCTGCGGGCTGTAAGCATCCTGGAAACTCATAAATCATAACGATGCGCGACCGATTTCCCTATTAAAAACGCAATCAAGCTCGAAATTATCTCCTGCGATGGGAGGAGCATTGTGCCGGCAGCCAGGACAAAATGTGACCAATGAAAACGCGACATTTCGTTGAGATGTCAAACGCTGTTAGTCGAAAATGTGTATGCCTTTGTAGATGATAGAGGCAAGTAAGAGTAGTCGAAAAATATTTTTCGCGGAGAGGGAACATAATACTGCAATATTAGTCTCAAAAAACAGCAAACTATGTTGTTGTTTTATTTGTTTGTTTTTCCGCGGGAGTGATGTGTCGGGTCGTCAGCTCTCGAAGCGCTGGAGCGCGCGCTCGCTGGGTTGAACCGTTGTCCGGGCTGTATGGGCAACGAGCCGAGCAGCATTCGAAATATCACTCCGCGGTTCCACCAGTCGGAGGCGCGAGCATCCTTCGCTTGCTATTGGCTGACAGGGGTCCTGGTTTCGGAACATGCTCATCCCATCGCCGGAGATGAAATCGGTGTGTTGCGATCTTTGGTTACGTTTTTAATATGGAAATCGGCCACCTGTCGTCATAATTTAATGATTTCTATGATGCTTACAGCCAGCAGAGTGAGTTATCTCCCATATTTAGGCGACCTTAGAAACCTCCTCAAGGCGCCTTGTGCTTACAGCCAGCAGAGCGAGTTATCCCCATATTTAGGTGACCTTAGAAATCTCCTCAAGGCGCCTTGTGCTTACAGCCAAAGCGTGAGCGAGTTATCCCCTTATATTTAGGTGACCTTAGAAAACCTCCTCAAGGCGCCTTGTGCTTAGCAGCCAGCAGAGCGAGTTATCCCCATATTTAGTGACCTCAGAAATCTCCTCAAGGCGCCCTGTGCTTACAGCCAGCAGAGCGAGTTATTCCTATATTTAGGTGACCTCAGAAACCTCCTCAAGGCGCCTTGTGCTTACAGCCAGCAGAGCGAGTTATCCCCCATATTTAGGTGACCTTAGAAACCTCCGCAAGGCGCCTTGTGCTTACAGCCAGCAGAGCGAGTGATCCCCATAGTTTAGGTGACCTTAGGAAATCTCCTGGAAGGCGCCTCGTGCTTACAGCCAGCAGAGCGAGTTATCCCCATACTTAGGTGACCTTAGAAATCTCCTCAAGGCGCCTTGTGCTTACAGCCAGCAGAGCGAGTTATCCCCATATTTAGGTGACCTTAGAAACCTCCTCAAGGCGCCTTGTGCTTACAGCCAGCAGAGCGAGTTATCCCCATATTTAGGTGACCTTTAGAAACCTCCTAAGGCGTACTGTGCTTACAGCCAGCAGAGCGAGTTATCCCCATATTTAGGTGACCTGCTAGAAATCCTCCTTCAAGGCGTCCTGGTGCTTGGCAGCCAGCAGAGCGGAGTTATCCCCCATATTTAGGTGACCTTAGAAACCTCCCCAAGGCGCCTTGGTGCTTACAGCCAGCAGAGCGAGTTATCCCCATATTTAGGTGACCTTAGAAATCTCCTCAAGGCAGCCTTGTGCTTACAGCCAGCAGAGTGAGTTATCCCCATATTTAGGTGACCTTAGAAACCTCCTCAAGGCGCCTTGTGCTTACAGCCAGCAGGTAGAGCGAGTTATCCCCATATTTAGGTGACCTTAGAAATCTCCTCATGGCTGCCTTGTGCTTTGCAGCCAGCAGAGCTGAGTTATCCCCATATTTAGGTGACCTTTCAGGAAACCTCCTCAAGGCGCCCTGTGCTTACAGCCAGCAGAGCGAGTTATCCCCATATTTAGGTGACCTGGGGCAAATCTCCTCAAGGCGCCTTGTGCTTACAGCCAGCAGAAGGGAGTTATCCCCATATTTAGTGACCTTAGAAAACCTCCCCAAGGCGCCTTGTGCTTACAGCCAGCAGAGCGAGTTATCCCCATGTGACAGGGTGACCTAGAAATCTCCTCAAGGCGCCTTTGTGCTTACAGCCAGCAGAGCGAGTTATCCTCCATATTTAGGTGACCTTAGAATCCTCCTCAAGGCGCCTTGTGCTTACAGCCAGCAGAGCGAGTTATCCCCATATTTAGGTAGACCTTAGAAATCTCCTGCAAGGCGCCTTGTGCTTACAGCCAGCAGAGTGAGTTATCCCGCATATTTAGATGACCTTAGAAACCTCCTCAAGGCGCCTTGTGCTTGCAGCCAGCAGAGCGGAGTTATCCCCATATTTAGGTGACCTCAGAAACCTCCTCAAGGCGCCTCGTGCTTACAGCCAGCAGAGCTGAGTTATCCCCATATTTAGGTGACCTAGAAATCTCCTCAAGGCGCACTTGTGCTTACAGCCAGCAGAGCGAGTTATCCCCATATTTAGGTGACCTGTAGAAACCTCCTCAAGGCGCCTTGTGCTTACAGCCAGCAGAGCGAGCTATCCCCATATTTAGGTGACCTTAGAAACCTCCTCAAGGCGCCTTGCAGCTTTACAGCCAGCAGAGCTACGAGTTATCCCCTATATTTAGGTGGACCTTCAGAAACCTCCTCAAGGCGCCTTGTGCTTACAGCCAGCAGAGCGAGTTATCCCCATATTTAGGTGACCTTAGAAACCTCCTCAAGGCGCCTTGTGCTTACAGCCAGCAGAGCGAGTTATCCCCATATTTAGGTGACCTTAGAAATCTCCTCAAGGCGCCTTGTGCTTACAGCCAGCAGAGCGAGTTATCCCCATATTTAGGTAACCTTAGAAACCTCCTCAAGGCGCCTTGTGCTTACAGCCAGCAGAGCGAGTTATCCCCATATTTAGGTGACCTTAGAAATCTCCTCAAGGCGCCTTGTGCTTACAGCCAGCAGAGCGAGTTATCCCCATATTTAGGTGACCTTAGAAACCTCCTCAAGGCGCCTTGTGCTTACAGCCAGCAGAGCGAGTTATCCCCATATTTAGGTGACCTTAGGAAACCTCCTCAAGGCGCCTTGTGCTTACAGCCAGCAGAGCGAGTTATCCCCATATTTAGGTGACCTTAGAAACCTCCTCAAGGCGCCTTGTGCTTACAGCCAGCAGAGCGAGTTATCCCCATATTTAGGTGACCTTAGAAACCTCCTCAAGGCGCCTTGTGCTTACAGCGAGCAGAGCGAGTTATCCCCATATTTAGGTGACCTTAGAAATCTCCTGAAGGCGCCTTGTGCGTACAGCCAGCAGAGCGAGTTATCCCCATATTTAGGTGACCTTAGAAACCTCCTCAAGGCGCCTTGTGCTTACAGCCAGCAGAGCGAGTTATCCCCATATTTAGGTGACCTAGAAACCTCCTCAAGGCGCCTTGTGCTTACAGCCAGCAGAGCGAGTTATCCCCATATTTAGGTGACCTAGAAATCTCCTCAAGGCGCCTTGTGCTTACAGCCAGCAGAGTGAGTTATCCCCATATTTAGGTGACCTTAGAAACCTCCTCAAGGCGCCTTGTGCCCACAGCCAGCAGAGCGAGTTATCCCCATATTTAGGTGACCTTAGAAACCTCCTCAAGGCGCCTTGTGCTTACAGCCAGCAGAGCGAGTTATCCCCATATTTAGGTGACCTTAGAAATCTCCACAAGGCGCCTTGTGCTTACAGCCAGCAGAGCGAGTTATCCCCATATTTAGGTGACCTTAGAAACCTCCTCAAGGCGCCTTGTGCTTACAGCCAGCAGAGCCGAGGTTATCCCCATATTTAGGTGACCTTAGAAACCTCCTCAAGGCGCCTTGTGCTTACAGCCAGCAGAGCGAGTTATCCCCATATTTAGGTGACCTTAGAAACCTCCTCAAGGCGCCTTGTGCTTACAGCCAGCAGAGCGAGTTATCCCCATATTTAGGTGACCTTAGAAACCTCCTCAAGGCGCCTTGTGCTTACAGCCAGCAGAGCGAGTTATCCCCATATTTAGGTGACCTTAGAAACCTCCTCAAGGCGCCTTGTGCTTACAGCCAGCAGAGCGAGTTATCCCCATATTTAGGTGACCTTAGAAATCTCCTCAAGGCGCCTTGTGCTTACAGCCAGCAGAGCGAGTTATCCCCATATTTAGGTGACCTTAGAAACCTCCTCAAGGCGCCTTGTGCTTACAGCCAGCAGAGCGAGTTATCCCCATATTTAGGTGACCTTAGAAATCTCCTCAAGGCGCCTTGTGCTTACAGCCAGCAGAGCGAGTTATCCCCATATTTAGGTGACCTTAGAAACCTCCTCAAGGCGCCTTGTGCTTACAGCCAGCAGAGCGAGTTATCCCCATATTTAGGTGACCTTAGAAACCTCCTCAAGGCGCCTTGTGCTTACAGCCAGCAGAGCGAGTTATCCCCATATTTAGGTGACCTTAGAAATCTCCTCAAGGCGCCTTGTGCTTACAGCCAGCAGAGCGAGTTATCCCCATATTTAGGTGACCTTAGAAACCTCCTCAAGGCGCCTTGTGCTTGCAGCCAGCAGAGCAGAGTTATCCCCATATTTAGGTGACCTTAGAAATCTCCTCAAGGCGCCTTGTGCTTACAGCCAGCAGAGTGAGTTATCCCCATATTTAGGTGACCTTAGAAACCTCCTCAAGGCGCCTTGTGCTTACAGCCAGCAGAGCGAGTTATCCCCATATTTAGGTGACCTTAGAAACCTCCTCAAGGCGCCTTGTGCTTACAGCCAGCAGAGCGAGTTATCCCCATATTTTAGGTGACCTTTAGAAATCTCCTCAAGGCGCCTTGTGCTTACAGCCAGCAGAGCGAGTTATCCCCATATTTAGGTGACCTTAGAAACCTCCTCAAGGCGCCTTGTGCTTACAGCCAGCAGAGCGAGTTATCCCCATATTTAGGTGACCTTAGAAACCTCCTCAAGGCGCCTTGTGCTTACAGCCAGCAGAGCGAGTTATCCCCATATTTAGGTGACCTTAGAAACCTCCTCAAGGCGCCTTGTGCTTACAGCCAGCAGAGCGAGTTATCCCCATATTTAGGTGACCTTAGAAACCTCCTCAAGGCGCCTTGTGCTTACAGCCAGCAGAGCGAGTTATCCCCATATTTAGGTGACCTTAGAAATCTCCTCAAGGCGCCTTGTGCTTACAGCCAGCAGAGCGAGTTATCCCCATATTTAGGTGACCTTAGAAACCTCCTCAAGGCGCCTTGTGCTTACAGCCAGCCAGAGCAGAGTTATCCCCATATTTAGGTGACCTTAGAAACCTCCTCAAGGCGCCTTGTGCTTACAGCCAGCAGAGCGAGTTATCACCCTATTTAGGCGATCTCAGAAATCTTCTCGGGGCTCCTAAAGAGAGTATTCACTGGGCGCCATATTTGTGGGTGCTGTTTAGAGCGCATGCTCAGAACGAGCTCACATCAATAGGCTGCTAAAACCGGCAATCTTGATGGTGCGAAATGCACGTTGCAAAAGAACTGTGGAAGCTCGCCGTCAGCACGCGTTCAGCATTCGCGCACACAGCTATGGCCGCCACTGAATACTCCCTATAAAGGCTGCGTTCTGCAGGCGGCGACAGTCGCAGAACCGAGAACAGGCGCGGTAACAACAAGGAACTGCAAAGCAGACGACATAAGAATCCCGAATAAAAATACAGTCAAAACAACCCGACAAACCATTTTTAATCAATTATGTGCCCATTCGATATGTTTTATTAGTAAGGATGACAAAATCCTGCATTCGCCACTGACACCGAAAAAGCTCGCGCCGCTTTTGAGTTGAAACTATCGTCTGCTATTTGACGCCGGCTCTCGGCTCCGTATGCTCGTCCGTTGGCGGCAGTTGGCGTCGCGACCGGTACGTGGCTTCGCTGCGCTTACATAGGCGTTAAGCCTTTTTCTTTTAGAGAGCAGCTCTTAGGCGCCCGTTTCCGGCTTGAGCGGCGTCGCCGTCGCCGTCGCCGTCGGCGTAACTGCGCGGTGCGTTATGAGAAATGTCCCATAACGCACCACGCGGGACCCTCGTGACGTCACGTGTGACGTCACGAGGGTCCACAGGTGAATTATGGGACATTTCCCATGATGCAACGCGCGAGGAAGAAGGAGGAGGAGGGAGGAGGAAGGGGACGGGAACAAGGGGAGGGGAGGAGGGGAGGGGGGAGCTTGAAGGATGAGGGGAGGAGGAGGTGAAGGAGAGGAGGGAGGGGAGATGAGGAGAGGAGGAGGAGGAGGAGGGAGGGGGGAGCTTGAAGGATGAGGGGAGGGGAGAGGTGAAGGAGGAGGGGAGGAGGAGGACGAGGAGGGAGGAGGGAAAAAGTAGCATGGAGAATGAGGGGGTGAGGAGGAGGGAGGAGGGGTATACCTCTCCCCAGTACCCTTCCCTCCTCCTCGCCAAGCAGCTGCGCAGGATGTTGTAATGTCTTTCATTGTTTTACTTTTTCCTCAGATAAATTCGCTCTTTGCAATTTTTGTAAAAAATGAAAGCCGTTTTCAACTCCCTGTAACGCCGAATTAGAGCGCAGCTCTTGAGGAAGGAGGAGAGGGAGGTACGGAAAGGGGGCTAGGCCCCTCCTCCTCTCCTGCTTGCCTCCCATTTAGGGAAAAAGTTTGTGCTGAATTTAGTGGAAACAATCCCCCGCTAAGTTTAGCGGAAAAATTCCCCGCCAAATTTAGCAGAAACATTCCCCGCTAAATTTAGCGGAAAATTTTACCGCTAAATTTAGCGGGGAATTTTTACCGCTATTTTGGCGGAAAGAAGTTTCCGCTCAACTTTGGCGGGGAAATTTTTCCGCTTGATCTAGCGGGGAATTTTTCCGCTAGATTTAGTGGGGAATATTTTCCGCTAAATTTGGCGGGGAAACGTTTTCGCTAAATTTGGCGATAGAAATTTTTCCGCTAGAATTAGCGGGGAATTTTTTCCGCTAAATTTAGCAAGGAAATTTACCCATCATGCACCGCGCGGTTACGCCGACGCCGACGCCGGCGCTACTCAAGCTGGAAACGGGCGCCTAAGAGCTTCGAACACACCACCGCGGTAACGCTGCACAAAATCGTAGCGCGATAGGTTAATTGAAACCTATTTTGCGGTCGATTTAAGGAACCTGGCCTTTATTTGAGACTTTCGCGAAAAGCGCTGGTGGCACCGGGTTTGAGATTTGCTAGTACGTCGTTAGTGATCTCAACGAGACCAGGAGCTGTAGATTTGTGGGTTTTATGAAGCGCACAATCAATTTCACGCATGTTGACTTCATGCTCTAGCTCTGAATACACTAGATGCGTCTCGTTCTCGAAGGTAGGAGTAGCCTGTGTCTTTGAAGAGTGGTATGGGAGATTGTTACCACGTAGCTTTGTTGTGCTTACAGAGCGCTAAATTCATCCGCAATTGTGACTTCTGATTTGTATCCTTCAAGAGTTAGAGCGCGGAAAGGTCGTTTTTGCATAACCGGCGTGCGAAAAGGACGATGTATTTTCCGTACTATTGGAATCGGTGTGAAGGGTGTCGGATTACCGCTAAACTGCCTCCATCTGCGGACTCAAATATTTTCCAGCTCTCGACGCATAAGCCTGTGAATACGCTGGGCCTGGTTATAGTCTTCAAAACTACCTGATCTTCTATAGCGGCGTTCTGCTGTTCGTCTTTCTGCGCGTAGCTTTTCCTATTCACCAATAACACCAACGTGTCCGTTGGGTATAGGTACGAGACGCGTTGCTCGTTCGTAACTAGGCAAAATCGAGTTTGCGAATTTATTGGGCTCTTTCAAATCGATAAGGTTCAAAGTGTTTATATGTATGAACATATCCCAGTTTGTTATCCCACGAATATTAAGAAGAAAGTGTTGTACAAGAAGGGAAAATGAACGCTACCTCGGGTTTCCCTGTCTGTCATTCATGTCACTTGAGGTAAAATTTCTGGAGAACAGATTCAGGTCTAAACAGCTGTAACAGGAACCACGAACAAAGGTTGGAGATCCGTTGTTAAGAACCCATATCTTGTACTTGTCCACATGCTCGGCAATTACATTTCCACGTCGAGTGAAACGGTCACTCCCCCACATTCTGTGGTCTCCATTGAAGTCTCGACATATAATAAAAGGAGCAGATACGTGACGAAATATTTCAGAGAACCCAAATAAAGTTACTGGAGTTTAAAGCTCGGTGTACACGCTCACAACAATAAGTAAATACTGACCACGCCGTGTCTTGCAGGCGACAAGTTCTGGGGGCCCCTTTTGTCGAAGGGAACCAGATCCTTCCGTAGAGCCAGCATCGCTCGACTTTGACCTTTTTGGACGAGATGATTTGTACTGCACGTAGTGTGAGAGGCGAAAATTATCGTCCACGCGAGATTCGGTTAATGCAAGTATTAGTATGATGTTCTGTTTAAGAAATTGACGACAATCACCAGACTTTGCCCGTAATCCCTTGGCATGCATTCCACTGAAATATTCCTATATGGCTGTACAAATC
Source organism: Ixodes ricinus (assembly GCA_037355805.1). Lineage (NCBI taxonomy): Eukaryota > Metazoa > Arthropoda > Arachnida > Ixodida > Ixodidae > Ixodes > Ixodes ricinus. The sequence continues at coordinate 61,711 of JAZHYW010012174.1, forward strand.
AGGCATTGGAATAGTCTTCATTCATCGATATTCGTGAAGATTTGGGTAATCTTACCATGGCGAATAGTGCTGTTACCTCTGGATGATTGTTTGCTGCGGGCACGGCGGTGAGTATGGCCCTTATGGCGAGTTCACACTGGAAGCGGATCCTCAAACGTGAAGCGGATCCGCGCGTTCTCAACCGCAAAGCGACTGGGGTCGAGCGGTTGGAGCGCGTTTTTGCCAACCGCTTCAGGACCGATTTCTCCCAACCGCTTTCGCGAACCGCGAAGCGACAATTAATCGCAACACGTCGCTGACGTGATGTCGGTGGCTTTCGAAACAAGATGGCACCTGTCGCTAGTGAGGCGTCCAAGGCGCTGTAGTCCTAGCGTTACAGCAGACAAATCAACGAAGAAACGTGATATTCACGTCCGTCACTTGAATACGCAGCGAAAATAATTCACTCGTAATTTTAACGGGCTTTGCAACGGTGATTTTGTTTGAGTAAGAGTTTGTTTATTATTCCGGGTGCCACAGCCCGAAGCTCGCTGCCTTGTTCGTCTTTGCCCGTAGGACGTCGGAACCCGCCCCTGATCAAGCGGAATGTCAGCTTTTGTACCCATTAAGACATTCGCGTGAACTATTGAAGGCTTTCGACACCATGCATGACCACCGCAAAGGCCGATAGAGACGTCGTCAGCCTGAATGCGTAGCGAAGGAACTACCGCGGAGCTGGCAGGGTACCTGCGGTAGCTCGACCTGTAACGTTTATTACTACCAAAATAAATAAAGGGAACATACTCAAGAAACAAAGTGTACGTACCAGACGATGCAGAGGTAATCCATACGACGTTTGTTTGAGCTTAATGTCAAACAAACAGTAGACTCGATCGACGTGCGAGTGACGAGTCCGCCACCAACAAAGCCACAAACGGCTAGCACCGAACACATTCCAACGCACCACGGTCCACCCTACCGCTCACAACTCCGAAAATGATAAGAGCGAACGAGGGGGAAAACTGGCCTTCTATCCCGAAAACCAGGTCAGCTATTCATGCAGGAAGGGTCCGCTTAGAAGAAAAAATGTGGGACATACTGTTCTGAGTCAGCAAGGCGCGCCTAGCTGGGCTTTGCTTGTGGGCGAAGTCGAGGGAATCACAGGCGAGTTTTGCGGGACCATGCCTCTTTTTCGCTGCCTGAACTTGTGATGTGACCCAACATCCCGAAGAAAACTCTTCCGAGTGCCAACATAGCAAACTTTTGGCTTTGGATCGTGAATTAAAGTGGATTTTGGATTGTAAAACAGGGTTGCCAAACGCAAGTCTGAAAAGATCACGCGTGATCGCCGAGAAACCGCCAACCACCTCTCAGTATATCTGAACGGGGTCGCTCGCGAACGGCATCCGTAACCGCTTCGCGAACGCGGGTCCGCTTCCAGTGTGAATGCGCCATTAGCGTCGTAGAAAACATCGGTACCAGCAAAGGCGCACCGTCGCTCGATTGCCGTGTCTTAAAGTAATCCTCATGATGATCGCGTCGGCGCATATTCAGGCTTTTGTGTGCGAAGTGAACTTATACAATTCTACGAGGGTGAGTGAAGCAAACCTGGATCCGGAGAGTAGTGCGACGCTGGTTGAAACGGGGAAGTCTGTGTGTGCTTGGATGCTCCGTGCGATGCTCCTCGGCACCACACTCATCCACGAGCACACACACTTGGGGGCCTGCAGAGCCGCTCCGAGCTCTTCCCGCGTTCCGCCTTCTGCCGCACCCGCTGTCGCTCCCAACTTTCGCGTCGCGTCCACCCACCGGTCCAGTCTCGGCATACACTACTGTCTTCACTTGGCTCGGAACCAAGCCGAGGTCCTAACTTTCCCATTTCTTTCCTTGACAAGACACACACACACACAAAAAAAGAAACCGCCCGAGTCTGGGACAAAACACATTGCCGCACTCTCCTCGAGAGGGGACCTCTCCCGCGGTTCCTAATTAGCGGGGGCCGCGAAACAGCACCAACCGATGGCCCCAGCTCTCCCGTTGAACCCGCGGCAAGAAGCGACCGACGACCGGATGCGGTCCCTCACGAAAACTCCAAAAAAATAGAGAAAAAATAGTCGAATTCCGTGACACCAACACAGTGTCGGTCATACCCAAGACCAGAGCCCAAGTTCCCGGTCTGCTCAAGATAAAGGCAAACAGAGCCCCAGACAGAGAGGTGTCGGTTATAGCTTATGAGCTAATGCCAAGCAATACAACAGGCGTTATCAGGGGCGTTAACCCTACATACAGCCCGGAACAGCTCATGAGCGAACTCGACTGCAAGTCACACGAAATATTCTTCGCCCGAAAGCTTGGTAACAACGGACTACCGCTGGTCATTTTCCAAGGCAACAGTACCGCCATACACTCTGATGTATATGGACTGCATAACGAGAGTCGCCCCGTACACACCAAAGACAGTTGTGTGGAGACGCTGCCATGGTCTAGGACATAAAGAAAACGTCTGCACGCACCGACAGAGATGCCCATATTGCGGATTCATTCTCAAAGAAACCCATATCTGTGAGCGCACATAGTGCGTAAACTGCCGGTCGCTGACTCATATTGCCACTGGTTCAAAATGTCCTACAAAGCTACAAACAGACCAAAAATTACTGAGTCGTAACCAGCCCTGAAGAAGCCGGAACAGAAGCAGATCCAACCAAAGATGCACACCCTTCCGGGCAAAAAGACGGCAACCACCACCCAAACGTTACCTTGAACGAATATTCGCCTCTAGCTTCGTCCTCCAGCAAGTTCGCCGCCGTTACCCCGCCAGCACAGCCTTGCAGTACTAGTCGAAGCAGGAGCGCCGCAGGGAAAGAGGTGCACAGGCAAAACAAGCCTCCAAGAGGCCGGAGCCGTTCGAGAACCCAAGCCATACAGCGGGAGAGATCTCTCATCCAGCGGAAGGAGGGAACTCAGTGCCCACATAAGCTCTTCACCTAAAGGTTTCTACACAAGCAGCGAACTCGAAGTCTGCAGCTGGAATGAAGAACTTAAAGTCATGGAAGAAAGAAACAGAGCAAACGACAAACACCTTGCGAAACTACTGGCTGAGGTCGAAAAACAACGCAAGAAATATGACGAAGAAAACAAACAAACTGAAACTAGACGAGCCATCCTTCTTAAGCGCATACAAGAAGCGGATTTAGCAACCAAGGTAAACCGCCGGACAAAACAGCGAAACCAGAAAGCACCAACCGCCTCCACCAACAGACCCCAACCAAAAACCAACGACCAACCGTTTGAGGTACCGCCAACACCGGCCCTGCAAAAAATACCCTCGCCCAAGCAACCCCTTGTCGCAGACTATGAATCTTTGCAGCAAGACATAAAAGAAATGGAACAGCGGCTACAACAGCAGCAACACGCTCAACAAGAGATGCAACAAATACTCACAACTTCGGACAATTGATCATCCACGCCTTTCCAGAGCGTTTCACCAAGGTTTCCATTACCTCACCTGCGATCTCTATTCTCAAAAACAATCATGGACCAGAGATACACTGAGGACAAATCGGGCGGCAAACCACTTCGTATACTACAGTGGAATTGCCGCAGTCTAGCCCAAAAGAAAGCGGAACTTATCCAACGACTAAAGGAATACGCCTTCGACGTTTTGGTACTGCAAGAAACTCGCACCGATGACATCAGACTCCCGGGATTAGAAGCACAGTATACACCGAACATAATACATACGGCATTGAAGAAGAAGCGAAAAGAAGAATCCGACAGTTATCAAATCCAAGCCCAAGCCGGAATATACATCGAACGAAAATTACCCCACCTCAAGATAGATACTGACCGATGGTGCACCAACACGCAAGAAATAATCGCAGTAAGAGTTGCCCTAGAAAACATCCCGAAAAGACTGCTCCTGGTGTCGGTCATACATACGACCCGCAAAGACGTACGATTTCTCCTGGATTGATACACTCCGGCGCGAATACCCCATGGACATCATAATTATGGGGGGAGACTTGAACACACACATCGAACCTTGCAATGACCAGCCCATCAATGCAAGAACCAAAGACCTCTTTGAAATACAAGACCGTACGGACATTATCATTGTCAATGATACGAGCAAAGAATCGATATATGGCACGACGTCCAAATAAAAGGACATGGTCGATCACGCGCACCAACACGATCTGCCCGCGTGTACCGCCTCCCGTGACCCACTTTTCCGGGCGACGCCCAGGTCGCGGCTCTTAGCCGAAGACCACGGCTACACACAGGCTGTGGTTCTTGGCCGAAGGCCACGGCTACACTCAGTTCGTTGTCCTAGCCGAAGGCCCCGGATACACTCAGGTGTTGTTCTTAGCCGAATGCCCCGGCAACACTCAGTCCGTTGTTCCTAGCCGAAGGCCCCGGCAACACTCGGGCCATTGTTCTAGGCGAAGGCACCGAGTACACTCAGACCGTTGTTCTTAGCCGAAGGCCCGGAACACTCAGGCCGTTGTTCTTAGCCGAAGGCCCCGGCAACACTCAGGCCGTTGTTCTTAGTCAAGGCCCCGGCTACACTCGGGCCGTTGTTCTTAGCCGAAGGCCACGGCTGTGCCCAAGGCCCTTCTGGGCGACGCTCGAGTCGCGGCTCCTTGCCGAAGGCCACAGCCACACACAGGCTGTGGTTCTTAGCCGAAGGCCACGGCTTCTCGCCGACGGGGCCCGTCCGCCCGGGGGCCCGGGAGGCCCCGAAAGGGGCGCCAGGCGGGACGGCCGTTGGAAGGGCCTAGCCGAAGGCCACAGCTATGGCCAAGGCTGCCTCTCTCTCCGGGCGACGCTCGAGGCCGCGGCTGACGGCCGGCGGCCCGAAACTGGGGCGCCAGGCGGGACGGCCGGAGGCCCCGAAAAAGAGGCGCCAGGCGGGACGGCCGTAGGATTCCTACACCCCTCCCCCCCTCAAGGCTCGGACTCCGGGGGCTTCATTCGGCGGAAGGCGGAAGGTCTCCGGCGAGAAATTCCTCCAACTCTGCCATCACCGTGTCCTCGGGGGGCGGAGGCGGCAGCGGGGCGACGCTCGCACCAGTCGAGTCAGTTCAGCACAAAAGAAAGATCACGAAGGGCTCTATCTCTTTAAATGCACCTCAAAACACAGAAACATAGCAACATTCGCAACGCTCAGTTAAACAAATCCAACTCCTGCTGTAAACCTGAAGGGGCGCCGTCCCCTCAAGGCCAACCGAAATATCTGCTCAACGTCTTCTCGCAAAACAGCGCAAACAGACAGTCAAATCAAACGAACTCCAAGGCTGTCTTAAAGCCTTTTAGCATCCGGCGCGCATGTGCCTCGAGCATTCGGAACAGATGTGGATACAGGTTTTTCGCGCCACAGAAACAAAATAACAAATGCAGAGCACCACGAGACAGCAGTGTCTGAACGTCTTCTTGCGTGCGTCGAGACCAACTAGGCTTCAGCAACAAAGCACAGCAACTCGTAATGCCGCTCCAACACGACAAACCGGCGGATCGGAGTACGCCCACGCTCTCCCCCAACCAAGCCCGACACTGCGTAACCAGAAAGGTCTTCTCGCGAGTCATCAGGACCGATTAGGTTCGAGAGGGAGGCACCCCAAGCGCCTCGCGGCTCTAACCCAGGCCATTGCGACTCTCGCCACAAACAAAATTGTTCCCCGAACGGGCGTTTCCCGTGCGGACGAGCGATACAAACACCAACTCATACCCGCCGTACATGAGCATACAATCCCCGTGTCTGCAGGTTTCCTCACCTGCTTCCGACACGATCTCTCCCGCCCATGCACGGACCCATTTGCCTAGCAGCGCAGACTCCAAGTGCTTTAAACCTGCCAAGCCTTTCCCGCAACTATAGCAAATAAAAACCATTCCCCGGTCGTCACGCCACCAGAATACGTCGCGCTGCCACCAATGTGGGAGAGGCAAGGTCCTGAGAAAAGCATAATTTTTGACACCCCCGCAAATAAAGCCGACATGTTGCGACATTATATAAAACACATGACTACAAACGATAATGAAAACCGAGTGGCACACACATTAACAAAACCTGGCGGAGCCAGCCCTAGCCACGCGGACAAAGGACGGAAACAAAGAGAGATGGCGTAAGGCCCAACCGTTAAAACAAAGAAAGCGCGCAGGATGTCGAGTGCGATGGACATGTACAAAAAACATGTCCGCCCTTTTGATGTACAGGATGTCGAGTGAGTGGACATGTACAAAAAACATGTCCGCCGCTTTTGTTCCTTGGTACGTCGGGTGTTGTGTATAATATCCCTCTTTCCTGCGGACGGTGCTATCTAGGATTCGACGATAGTGCAACCAGCCTCTGCTGCGTCGCGCGAGGAGAACACATCAGAAGGTTGGTTGCACTATTTCACCACGGGGCGCGGTGCAGTCGTGGCACGAGATGTGCTCCGATAGCAAACCGAAACTTAAAAACCCCTCAAATTTGTGCTGTTTTTCAGAAAGCCGTAAAATGCTTCGCGTGCCTTCTATCGTTCTGCAATTTGTTGATTTACTGTTTTTGGATGATGCTGAGCAATTTTCTAATTAAAACCATGGCCTTTAACACAATATTAAAAAGTTAATTACGCGAAAATAATGAACAACTTAATTATCCCGCACTTTAATAATTTTCCTAAATAGGCCCCTGACCCAGGACCAAAACGACACAAGCGACGCGTAGTTTTCGCAATATCGGATTTGTCCACCTTTCGTGAAACACCCTGTATATGGGTAGTTTCATCTCAAATCGGGATAGCTAAAAGGACATAATTATTAATTTTGACGAAAAAAAGATATGTTTTGGCGGCATTTATCAAATGAAGGAGGGCGCAAACCGCATATTGCCTACATTTTTTTGTTCTCGATTTACGAAGCGTAGAAGCCGCAGTGGCAGAAACTAGTATTTTTGCCTGCAGTCGCAGGTGGCGTGTTTGACACCCTCTGCTGGCGCTAGTGTGCTTTCTCCGCCTTTTTAACTTTTTCAACTCATTTAATAGGTACTATAAAAATACATTGACGTATTCAAATATTTTTAAGAATTTTATTGTTTTCTAAAAAGAATGTCAAACTCGTCACTCAGGTCCAGTTTTGGTCAACTTTGACAGGTCATTACTTTGTCTGTACTTAAGGTAAATTTTCTGTCTTTAGGTCTATAGAACTCCCAAAGCAAGCCCATTATAGTTATAATAATATCATTGTGATCTGCTGAATAGCCGCTCCGCTCCCTTCACGTAAACTTTGTAAAAAAATAACAATAGTTGAAAGTTTGAAGGTCGATTTTCTCAAAAACCGCATTTTTGTAAATTTCTATTTTTTAATTCTTTTAGATATAATAATCGACTACAAGAAAAAAAATTGAATATTATAGTTGTATGTCCTCTATTTGAGCCGCAATCGCGTGAAATGTGTGCTCATTTGACTGAAATACCGTACGGCATTGTGCGCCTGTACGATTTCAAATATATGTTTTTATTTTTGTTTGCGTTTTGAAAAAGGAACGTAAAGTAGGCTAACTTGCGATATTTATCGTAATTTAAAACTTGAAATAAGATAAACCACATAAGCACACTACAAAACAATTCGTAACTAGGGAGCCTTCATGTGCGCTTTGCTAGGGTGATGCCACCCTTTGTAATACCACTCGCCGACAAACAAGCAGCCAGTTTGGTTCTCGGCGATAATCCGTGGGGCTTATAACCCTCCCGGAAACAAGCACCTTATCTCACAAGTTCGGAGCAGCGTTGTGGAACCCACGGAGGGAGGATTAGCATTTTCGCCCCTCGGATGGGAGGACCGATGGACACAAAGGCCACTTTCAGGCGCACGGGGAAACAATGAGGAACAAAATGGCGGCGGGAGAGGGTGTGAGAAAGGGAAACAGGCAGTTGGCATCACTCTATGCGAAGCGCACATGAAGGCGCTCTATGCGCAACAAGTATATGGAAATCAAAAGGCCTCGCAACATGTCAACAATTGTTTCAACATAGAACGGTTCCACATAAACAAGCGTGGCTACTCATTATACAGCCTATTACGACTACATGGTAATATCAAACACACCATTCAAATTTTGTACATAAATCATCTGGAATTTCTTTAACGAGTTTCAAATTGGGACAAAAAAATACATTCCCCACTTCTTCGTCAAATGTGCCCAGCGAAGATCCATAC